>VWZT01003226.1:70290-80719 GCA_013397055.1 Pachycephala philippinensis | reverse complement strand
GTGCAGGTGTGCAGGGTGCAGTGTGCAGCTGATGTGCAGGTGTGCAGGGTGCAGGTGTGCAGGTGTGCAGGTGTGCAGATGTGCAGGGTGCAGATGTGCAGCAGATGTGCAGGTGTGCAGGTGTGCAGGGTGCAGGTGTGCAGGGTGCAGGTGTGCAGATGTGCGGATGTGCAGGGTGCAGGTGTGTAGGGTGCAGATGTGCAGATGTGCAGGGTGCAGGTGTGTAGGGTGCAGATGTGCAGATGTGCAGGGTGCAGATGTGCAGATGTGCATCTCCACCTGCTTCCCAGGGAAGGCTGCAGGGCCATGCACATTTGCTGGCTGCAAACAGTAGGATTTCAGTGCTCTTTCTAATTCCTCCTCTTTTAACCCACTCCATGTAAGGCAGATGCCCCCCACACACACCCCTCCGGTGCCTGGATGGACCCCAAAATGAGACTGAGCCCTACCAGTGCTCCTGACCATGGGGCATTGGCCCCCTCCGGCTCCCCATTATTAAAAGCATCCCAAGATTTCTTCTCCCTTTGGTTGCAAGGGCAGGGCAGAACCCCGTCTGTTGACATTGACACATCCATTAGGAAAAGGGACTAATTAAAGGTGGAGATGGCCCTGAGGGACCACTGGCTGGATGACCCCTGCAGACCCAGCGTGGCCCCAGTGCCACCTTCACCAGGGCATGGGCCAAGTGCAGCTGCAGTGGTGGTGGAGGTGGTCATTAGTGGTCCCTGTCCAACGTCCCCTTCCCACACTGCAGCTTGGCTACCCAAGCCCCAAACCTCTCAGGGATGGAGATGTCCTGCCCTGGGGACCTGTCCCAGAGCTGCACAACCCTCCAGGGGCAGGGGCTGGTCCCCGTGTCCATTTGAACCCCCTGAGCTGTGGCTGCCACCAAGTTTCCGATCATCTCCCCACCTCCAGAGGGGGCTGGGATGCCTTTTGGGAAGCCAGAGCTGTGGGAGCTGCCAGAGCATCCAACAGCACTGGGATGAGCTCAGTTTTGGCACTTTGTACCTGGACCCAGGACACCCTGCACCACGGTCCGAGCCCTGGTGTTGAACCCCCAGAGCAGCATCCCCAGCACATCCCTGGGGCTCTACCCTTCGCTGCTGCAGTGCTGGAACCCGCAGCACTGAGCCCAGGGAAGCCAAAGGGAGCAGAGCATGAGGCTGCTGTGGAGCTGGAGCTGGAGCTGGGACAGGGACACGAGCTAACATCCGTGCTCCAGTACAGACTGGACTGAACTGGGCAGGGCTGCTGGATCCTCTCCCAGCTGCAGAGAACTGTGTTGGCTTTCTGGCTCAGGGGCTTTTCTGGGACAGTGGGAGAAGTGGCCCAGGGAAGCTCTTAGCGACTGTCAGGGTCACAGATATGGCTTATAGCCCCGAGGGGAGCAGGACGGGGTGGATTCATCAGCCGACGGCCTGGTGGGGAGTAGCAGCTCATGGGGGTCGGGGGCTTTGGTCCCTTGTTGGCCCCGGGCTTGCTCTTGCCATCCCCACCTGCAGCAGGTGGTGGGGCTGGAGCTCCCCATGGCCCCTCGGCTACCCCAGGCTGGGGTACCCACAGCGGGGCTGAGCCCTGGGATGTGCAATGGACAGTCTCTGGGGAGACACCTGGTCCCACTCTGGGGGGCTGCCCCCATCACATCTGGAGACCTCTTATTGTAAACCTGCCTTGTGGAAGCATCTCGATCTACAGGATTCACCAAGCATGGTGGGACACAAACGCAAATCACCCAGCGCTGCTCCTCTGGGGACAAAACAGAGGTGGTGGTGCTGGTGGTGGTGGTGATCCACACGGTGCTGCTGGTGCATCCACATTTCACCCTGTGTCTCCTTGGAGCAGCCCTCCTGAGGCTCCCTGTGCCCGGACTGGCCTCCACAGCTCCTGCTGCAACACTGAGGGCTTGGCACCCCACCACCACAGTGGGATCCATGGCCCCTGCAAGCCTCTCCTCAGAGAACCCAAACCTGGAGCTGGCCTGGGGCACTCAGCCTTCCTTGGGGAGGGCCAGGGGGAGGCACCTGGGTCTCTTCAGAGGGTCTTCTGCACCATTTTTCTGTCTCACTGCTGGTCATGCCCCAACCAAGCACAGTGGGTCTGGTCATCTCGCACCGTCAGGCTCCAGCATCACCTCCATGCAACGTTCCACAGTTCCCCACGTGATCCCAAAGGCAGGATGGCAGCAGCAGTGCTGCAGGCTGGTGACACAGCTGCTAGGGAAGGTCCCAGGTGTGCCGGTGGCTTTGCACCATGAAGGGATGGCGAGCAGAGGCAATGGGACATGCAGCAGAAGGGAGCGATGCTGAAGAACAAAAAGAACCATCCATGTCTTTAACCTCTTCCCCTGGAAGCTATTGGGACTGCCTGGATACCCTTCCAGAGGCATCAAAGGGCATTTCAGCTTAAAACAGAACAAAAAACCGAAAGGAAGGTTGCAGAACTGAGGTATCAGTAGCTCTGGGTCGACTGTCCACAGTGCCCGGCCAGCAGAGCTGCCTATTTGTTTTTCCCGAGAGCTGCATCTACTTCTTCCTCTGGCTTCAGCGAGTGCCACTGGGCAATGGGCCGCCGGGGGTTGGCCAGCATGTCGGACCAGTGCCGCAGCTCCGTGCCGGTGGAGTTGAAGCCTGTGAAGATCTTGCCAATGGCTTCGTTCTTCCCCAGCTTGTCGTAGTCCAGCACTGTGATGACCACTTGCACTTTCTAAAGGAGGAAACCTTCTTTAGAGGGGTGGAAAGGTGCAGTGGCCATGACAGCTCCATAGCCCCAGGGAGCCCCAGGGATCCCCCAAGGCTGAGCCCCACTGTGGCTCGTTTTGGGGCAGGGTGCTCTCCCTGATTCCTTCATGTCCTTCCCCAAGGAGCCCAGAGCCCAGTGGGGGCCCAGCTCCTCCTGAGCTGACTCACCTGGGAAAGGTCACCAAGGTGTGGTGTGGGGCTGGACAAGAGCTGTGGGCTACTGGGCAGGGGCAAAGGGCATGTGCAGGGGCTTGCACAGGACATGGAGGGGCAGAAGGCAGTGGCCAAGGGTCCAAAATACCCCCAGACCACCCTGTTAAGCTTGAGATGAGCACTGTAGGATCAGGAGCAGAGGAAAGCCCCATTTCAGCTGTGATCTGGGTTGGGGGTTCATCTCCCATGGATGCTGCCCAGCCTCCCACCTCTGCCCCTCCACCAGCTGCCCTCAGCATCAGCCCAGGCCCCCGATGGGACTGGAAGAATCTCCAGGGTGACCAGACCAGGAGCTCAGCAGGAGCAGCTCAGGCTGCCGGGAAGGCTGGGACAAGGGCTCAAGCAGCTTCAGGACATCTCCCACCCCAGGGGAGTCATCAGACAAACCTGTATCTGCTCAAAGGGGATCTCAAAGCTGAAGGACTCATTGAAGTAGGGGTTCAGGGTCTTCTTCTTGACTGTGGTCTTCTTCTTCTTCAACCTCTTGCCATTCTGCAGCAGGTGGATCTTCACGTAGGGATCTGGGGGGCAGGGTGGGGCATTAACCAGGGCTGAGGTGCCCTGTGGACACCACTGGCCTGGTCCCAGGAGACATCTCAACCCATGGTGAGGGAGAGACCCCCCTGAGTAAAGGTGGTCTGAGGTTTGTGGATGGATGCCAAAGACAAAACAGTTGGGCTGGAGAGGATTTGTGGGAGCAACTGGCCAAGGGATGGAGCTTTTCTGCATTCAGCAGAGCTGGGGAAGGGTCTGGAGAGTGAGACATATGAGGAAAGGCTGAGGGAGCTGGGAAAGGGGCTCAGCCTGGAGAAAAGGAGGCTCAGGGGGGACCTTGTGGCTCTGCACAACTCCCTGACAGGAGGGGGCAGCCGGGGGGATCGGGCTCTGCTCCCAGGGAACAGGGACAGGAGGAGAGGGAACGGCCTCAAGCTCTGCCAGGGGAGGTTTAGGTTGGAAATCAAGAAGAATTTGTTTATGGAAAGGGCAGTAAGGCCTTGGAACTGCCCAGGGAGGTTTGGAGTCCCCATCCCTGGAGGTGTCCAAGGAATGCCTGGATGTGGCACTCAGTGCTCTGGGCTGAGTGACAAGGTGGGGATTGCGCACAGGTTGAACTTGATGATCCTGGAGGTCTTTTCCAACAGAACTGATTCTGGGATTCTGTGCTGTGGGCCCCCTTGTAGGAGGGCTGGGGTCAGTGGAGGGACAGCTGGCCTGTCAGGTGAGTGACACAGTGAGTTCTGGCCTGTGCCCCTGTTTCTGAAGCAGGAAAGCCCACAATAAAGCTGAGTACTTTCAGCCATGCAGGTACTGCTCTTGTCGTGGTTAAACATGTCTGGAGAGAGCTGAAGACCCCTGGGCACAGAGCTCAGCCCCAGGACTTCGAGCACAAGACATGCTGTTGACTTAGGCCCCCAGCCCCCAGGTCAAGGAGGAGCAGGACCAGGAGCAAATGGCAGGGGAGCACTTTCACCACCCAGGTCCTGCAGCATCCAGGTCCTGCTCGAACCACGGAGACCAAATTGGAAGCTTCCTTCCCAAGAGTCTGGGACGCATCCCATGCTCGTCTCCCCTCGCCCCACAGCCAGACCTTGGGCTGCCTCCAAGGCATGAGGAGGCACTGGGGGGCTTTCCCAAGCTCTGCCAGACAGATGGCCCCAGAGTCCTTCCCCAAAGAGGATGCTGAGAGTCCCCAGTGGGGCGGGGGGAGGCTGCCTCTGAGCAACACCCACCTGAGAGGCCCCCCACATCCATCTTCTTCAGGTTCTTGGCTTCCAGAATGCAGACAGTGAGCTTCCCGGCCGTGGGCACGTACCGGAGGGAGATGCAGATATCTCCCAGCTTCTCTGGCTGCCAAGCAGAGCAGGGAGTGGAGATCAGAGCCTTGCCAGTGCCTCGGACTGCAGTGTTAGAACACGATCACACATGCAGGTCCCCCCAAGGCCTGCTCAGTCCAGGCACAAGCTGGCACCCTGTGCACCAACACAAGAGTTTGATCATTGGGTCCAGGACAAGCCAGGCCCAGCACAGCACTCAGGAAGTTTTATGGTCTTCATTTTTTGTTACTAAAACATTTTTGCACAGAGGAACAACAGGTCAGATCCTGCCCAGCAATGACTGCCAGGACATCCACGGTACCCTGGTGGGACCCCACAGTGATCGTCACCCTGAGCACTGTGGGATGGCCCTGAAAGCAGAGCTTGCCCCATGGCCAGTCCCCATCTCAACCCCCCAGCCAGGGGTTCAGCTGGCTGAGGGCTGGCTCTCACCTCCTCCTTCTCGCCGCTCTGCAGGTCCCGCCACTCCTCGATGGGCTGGCCCAGGTCCACTGTGTTCATGGGCACCTTCACCTCACCGATGATGTCGTGCTTGGAGAAGCGATCGAAGTCGTAGATGGCCATCACCAGCGTCTTCCCACCCAGCTCCTGGTAGGGGACCTGCACAAAGGGACAACAACCGGGCTGCAAGGGGCTCGGAGGACCCTGAGCCAGGACCATCCACTCCTGGGAGGGAAGGTCAGCACATGGGATTGCTACAACCAGGGGGAAGGATGGGAGTGGGAGACAAGGTCCTGTGTTATGGATGAAGGGGCTCACCTTGAAGGTGAAGGTCTCATTGAAGGCAGGGTTGAGGGTTTTCTTCTGCACTTTGGTCTCGTACTTTTTCTTCTTGTCAGGGAGCAGGAACACCTTGACATAGGGGTCTGAGGTGCCGCCCATGTCCAAAGCTGGCAGTTCGGCAGCTTGGAGGATCCCCACTGTGAGCTGGAAGGGCAGAGGAGTCCTCAGTGAGACAGCCCAGCCATGCACTGCAGCTGCCAAGGGCTCATCTCCAGCCCGGCATGGGGCAGGACTTCCTGTGGCACAACACCCAGCTCCTCCTTCCCTCACATGCCTCCCAGGTCCAACACAGAGACCTGTCCTCTCAACTCCCACCAGAGCAAACCCCACTCCTCAGCTGAGCCCCAGCCCCTCCATCACCTGGTTTGCCTGGAAATCGTAGTCCAGTGAAAACTGCAGCTTGCCCAGGTTCTCTGGCTCCTTCTCCTCTTCCTCACCTTCCCCCTCTGTCAGGCCCGTCTCTGCATCATCGTCGTCCTGTTGGTCCTGGAATGGCAGCCGAGGTGTCCAGCCCAGCAGGACGGTCACAGCCCAGCAGCCTCAGCCCCACACCGCTGGGGACCTCGGCATCCCAACCCTCCTGGCATCTCAACACCCAAGTTCTACCCCCCTGGGGAAAGGAGACCCACGTGCTGGGGACATGAAGCACTGATAGAGCAGGCTGGGGGTGGCACTGGCTGTGCCACAGCCATGCAGCTGCCACAGAGCCCCCGGTGCTGGTCCAGCCAAGATGATGTGGGGGATGATGTGGGGGCTGCCAGGGGTGCCAGGACAAGGGATGGACCCCAGTGGCGGGAGGTTTGTGCTTGCAGGTGGTAGGTCCTGTGCCCCCCGGCCCATGCTTGGAGGAGCACTACAGTACTAAGGGCTTATCAGGGCCATTTCCAGGCTTTGCAGGCTCAGAAATAGATTGTCCCCAGGAAATCCACCCCTCTTCCTGCCTCTCCAAGCGCAGTCCATGGGGTGGGAGTCCCAGGCCTTACTCCCTCTTTGATGTGTCCCCAGTCCCCCATCCCAGCCTGGAAGCAGATGATGGAGGAGGCTCATGGTGACACTTACGTGGAGGGTGTCCCAGAGCAGAGAGGCAGCCAGGGCAGCAGGGCAGGAGGACAGCGGGGGCACCGTGGGTGAAGAGAGACACGTTACACAGACACCGAGGGACCCATGGCAGGGTGGGGGATCAGGGCTTGTACCCCCCCGTGGAGCCCCAGAGTACGCAGCCCTCGCTCTCCACTGGGGAATCCCACCCCACATCTCTCCCCTCTCCTGCTCCAGCCCTGTCTACATGCCCATGGTGCCCATATGGCTCTGAAGAGCAGGAACAGACACCCAAATTCTCCCACCCCCTCCAAATGGCCATGGGTCAAAGCCATTGAAATGGCTGGGGTGGCCCCAAGCCTGTGGGTACCAAGCCCGCCTCGGGCTGGCCCCCAGGATGAGGTACCAGCACCTGCCGCTTCACCATAGACTTTTTGGGGAACCCAAACTGGTGGGTGTTTTGACCTGGTGGCCCTCCCCTCTCAGCTAAAGGCTTAGAGAAATGAGTGTGACCCAGAGGCAGGTAAGAGACACAAGGGATTAAATCAACATTTCCTGGCTCAGGTGAAGCATTGGCAGGTCCAGGCCAGCTTGAGCCTGGTCCATCGAGGCCACCAGACACTGGAAGAGGAAAGTGCTGCTGTCTCAGGTCCTGGCTCCACTGTCCCATCCCGGGGTCCTGGTGGCTCCATCCCAATCTGCTGCCTGATCTTTGAGTGCCCTGACACAGTCCACAACTCAGCCAGAGGGGCTGTTGGCCAAGCAGCCCAGGAGGACATCACCTGGTTGCCTGATTTCATGTCCTTCATGTTCATGGCGTTCTTCATGCCTTTGCCCTTCTCCTTCTTGTTCTTCTTCTTCTTGCAGCAGCACTTCTTGCAGATGCAGAAGCAGCAGGTGAGGATGAGGAGTCCGGCCACTACTGCGATGGCGATGAGGGCCCAGGGTGGCACTGTGGGCAGAAGCCAGTGTTGTGGTCAGCCCTCTATCTCCCTCCCAGCCACCCAAAAACCTTGTTCCACAGGTTGTACTGGGACCAGGGCGGTGGGGGGGGTCATCAGGAGAGTAACACCTGGGAAAGGAGCTACTCACGGGGGATCTTGTTGAGCTCATTCATGAACTTGTCCCTCAGCTTGGTGAACATGTCCTCCTTGCTCTCGCCCGGCCCCGCAGCCTCAGTGGAGTTCTCCATCGTGCTCATGGGCAGCGTGCTGGCCGTGGCCTCCGGGGCCATCATGGACGCTTGCTTGAACGTCATGGTGGGTCAGGGGCTCCCTGAAACACATCATCTCGGTGGCCACACAGGTCCCTGCCGCCCCCACTCCTCCCCAGTGTCCCCAGGACAGCACCTGCATGGGCAGCAGGGCTGCACCAGGACACCTCACCCTCTGCTAGAGGGGCACAGACCCAATGTCTGCGAGAAGTCACCTGGATCCCTCACGAGCCATGGGAAGCCCAGCTGGCCCCTGGGTTTCCTGGCCCTTGACATCTCCAAAGCCACTGGGAGCATCACCCAGCCTTGCATCAATGACGTTGCCAGCTCCAAGCCTCCCGGAGGCAATGGGGACACTCCTGGGAGGATGTTTAACTGGCAAAGCCCCTTGGGATGAGGGGAGGGGGTTTGCACCCCCAGGAGAGAAGAATGAGGTCAGTCTGGACAAACCCAACCCCCCCATCTCCTCCTGTTCTCAGGCAGGGACCCCAGGCATGGGGCACCCACAGGGACCCAGCACTGGTGGGGCACCCTCAGGGCTTGCTCCCAGCCCCAGCAGGAGCTTCCAAGTCTGGGAACAGAAGAAGAGCAACACGCTGCTCTTCTTCCAGCCTCCAGGGAGCTTTGGCAGGGCACGTTTTGAGGGTGGATGGACGCAGGGAAGAGCTGGCCCTGCACAGCAGTGGTGGGTTCAGTGCGCAGGTCAATGGGTCAACTCACACGTCACAGGTACCATGTCCCGGGTGCCACACCTCCCAACGCCGCAGGGCTCCCCTGGCCAGCCCAGCTCCTCCATGGAGCCAGGGAATGTGTTCAGGTCACAGCAGGGCTGCAGCACAGCCCGACGTGCTCAGCACCCCCTCCCCAGCCCAGCCGGGTCTGAGCACCTGCCAGGGATGGGGACAGCCATCGTCTTGCAAATGTGGCTTTGACTCCTGCAAGCAAACCTGGTACAAAGTGTCCCCACAACCCAGCTCCAGCCCCAAAGGGTCTCCACAACCCCATCAGAAAGCAGCTTGCAAGAGAAGACCAGAGCAGGGAAGAATGCCAGGGAATGCATAGTGCCAGTGGGGTTAAGAACACCAGGCTCTCCAGCAGGGGAAACAAAGAGACAAGCAGGATCACAAATAACCCAGGAAGGAGTTTCTGGGGGCTGGTGAGCCGTGGCTTGAGTGCACCCCCTTCCCTGCATCTCTTCTTCCCTCCTCACCCTCAAGAAGCCTCCTCGCCCAGAGCATCGTCCCCTGGGGCCAGGGGCTCCTCTGCCCTTCCTGCAGCACTGGGAAAGGAGTGCCGGGCCGTGTCTGTGCCCCTGTGAGCGTGCAGGGCTGGCCGTCGGTGTGCGAGCGCAGTGCACAGGGGAGCTTGTGCGCCGGGGGGGTGTGCACGTGTGGACATGGAGGTGCGAGCTCGTGTGCGTGGGGTGTGCAAATGTGTGAAGGTGTGAATGCTTGCGCAAGAGGTGTGCACAGGGAATGGATGCGCGCGCGTGTGTGTGTGTGAAGGTGCACGGGATGTGTAAATGCTCGTGCATGGCGTGCGTTAATGCTCGTGCCCGGGGGGTGCCCGCGGCCGTGCACACGTGTGAGCACACCTGCCCAGGGATGTGTGGGAATGCTTGTGCGCAGGCAGTGTGTGCCCGGGGCTGTGCCCGTGGCCGTGCACACCCGCCCAGCGATGTGTCGCTTGTGCGCTCGGGCAGTGCCCGTGTGGCTCTGCCAGCACCTGCCCCTGGCTGTGCGTGTCCTCCCCTGTGCGCGGCACCGTCCGCAGCCTGTGCAAGGGCTTGCACACCCACACACCCACACACACCCCTCTGGGTGCCAGCGGGCGTGTGTGGGACCCCGGGAGCCGGGTGCCATGGGGAGCTCTGGGGGCAGAGATGCAGCACAGGCGCTGGGCCAGGGAACTGCTGCTTTGGGGGCTACTTGGGGGCCTTTGCGGTGCTGCCCGGGGCTAGGGGGCTGCAGGCAGCATCAGGCCTCGCTGCAGGGGTTGCTTTTGAACCGGGCAGCCTAATTAGCATCACTAATTGCTCCCTTGGGGTGCTCACCGGGTGCTGGCAGAGCTGAGGAGCGGGGGAAACTGAGGCCCGGGAGGGGCCTGCGGGGAGCCAACCAATGGAGACCCTGTTGCTGCTCCCCCTCCAGCTGAGCACCTTACAGCCCCTGCCGTGGGGGCGGGGGGCTCATCCTGCACCCCCAAGCGAGGGGACCAAGCTTTGGTCCGCCTCCTGCAGGGGCTGGGCAGGGGGGTGCAGTGCCATGGGGCAGCCTGGGCAGGTCGGGGACAGCCAGGGAGGGATGGGAGGCTGGGAGGGGAGGCAGTGGGGCGGTGTATGGGGCAGGGAGAGCAGGCAGCGGGGCAGTGTGGTCCTGGGGATGTCCCCTCACCTCCCCACTGTGCCACCGCCTCACTGTGTGTCCTCGGGCACATCCCGCGTCTCCACCAGGCACGAGCGGGGCAGCCAACCCCTCAGCTTCTGGGGGCAGAGCTGCTCCCACCCCACGGCGCAGATTCTCAGTGGGTGGGGGCCCGGCCCGGCCCCCTGTCCCTGTCCCTGTCCCTGTCCCTGTCCCTGTCCCTGTCCCAGCCCCCCCCGCCCG
>VWZT01003226.1:60168-70184 GCA_013397055.1 Pachycephala philippinensis | reverse complement strand
TTTTTGCCTTTTTTTTTTTCTCTTTTTTTTATTCCTTTTGCAATTTTTTTCCCCTCCTCTTTGCAAGTTGCGGCAGCCGCTGGCGAGGGGCCGAGCGGCCGGCGGTGCGGGTGGGAAGGGAGCTCGGCCCCCCGAAATCCCGACCGCACCCCCAAACCCCGCTGGGCTGCCCCTGCCGAGGACTCGCTGCGGTTCTTCAAGTTTCCTCTTTATTCCTGCCTGCTTTGGAGTTGTTCCTCGCCACCCCCGCCACTGCTCCCCGTCACCGCCCCGCCAAGATCTCAGGGTCTTAAGGACATAAAGAAAAGATGAAGGTTATAATTAACCATTTCTATCAGTCCTTGGCCGAAGAACAAGCGCAAGTTAAGGCATCATGAATAAATCCTGGCTAGGAAGGGGTCCTGCTTTGCTGGCCCCTGGGGATCCCCCAGCTCCTCCCTGGGGTGCAGCACCCATCAGGGAAGGCTGATGGGAATGGAGGGCCCCCCTGCCCCCCCCCCCCCCCCCAAAAAAAAAAAAAAACGCACCAGGAGCTCCCCGTGGAGCAGGACAGGGTGGGCTTCAGCCAGGGGGGTGCTGCAGAGACCCCACGGGGCAGAGGGTGGGGAGGGCCCCCCGTGGCACATCACCCGTGCATTACACTGCCCCTGCGGTGTGGGGTCCCCGCAGTCCCCCAGCTGCCACCTCAGCACCCGCCCCCCGCCAGGGNCCCCTTCATGCATGCACCTGCATGCTGCACCACCCTCAGAGCCCCTAAAACCCTTCTGCACCCCACACCGTGTTACCCTGTACCCCCCCAGGCAGTGTCCCCCAGCTGCAAACATCTGGCCTAGANCGTTAAAGCTGCTACTGAACCCCGAGAAGCTGCACTGAGCTCCAAACCAGCCCTTCCTCGTGTAAACCTCCCTGGCTCCATCGCTGATTTTAGGGAGCAGAGGGGGGTGGGGGTGTCCCCCTCTCTTTTACATATTCCATTTGCTGCACTCCATTTGCTGGCAGCACCCCAAGGTCTGGCGGGAGGTGAATCCCAGGCTGGAGCCAGTGATCCCATCCCCATCCATCCCCAGGGCATTCCCTGTATACAGAAAAGCAGTTCAGACACTGAAAAATCCCCTTCCTGAGCCGTTCATCCGTCCTCCTCCTCCTCCATCAAAGGCTCCATCCCAGAGACCCCACTACGATGCTGCAGCATCTGGGACAAAAAAGGGGATTTGGGGTTTCCCATTGTGGGATTGATCACTGCATCGCTGCCCCAGCAGCAGTTCCCTGCCTGGGTGGGATGGGGGAGGATAGAGGAGGGGGATTCACTGCTGGGGGGCTTTGAGGACCGCGTAGGGAGAAGCGGGAAATCAACGGGGAGTCACTCTCATCAGCCAGGGTGTTCTGGAAAGGACCAGACCCACGATGAGAATTTGGGGATGCACAGAAGGACTGGGATGTCCCTGGACACAGCAGCACACAGGGAGCGCAGTCCCCACCATCAGGGTGAGGGCTTTTGGGGAATCCAGCAGCTGGAAACCCTCTGCTCCTCTGCAAGGGCTGAAGGAACCTCTCCCCTCCAGGAAGGTGAAGGCCGCGGGGATGATGGAGAGCAGGAACAGCGACAAATGAAGATTAATGAGGCTGAGGCAGCAATTAGCAGCAGCCGGTGCTGACCGAGCATGGGCTGGGCGTGGACAGGGGTGTACAGGGGGGTACAGGGGGGCCCAACCCCGGCCCCCCAGCCCAGAGTGATGAAGTGTCCCATGGAGATCCCAACATGGGGGAGGCTCGTTAGCTAACAAAGGGTGGCTGCCACCGTGGGCCCAGAGTGATGAGTTACTGCTCCTTTATGGAATGGCAAAGCCGGGTCTGAGCTGTCCTGCTGGGATGGAGATATGGGGACCCCCCAGACCTCCAGGAACATCAGCTGGAGGAGCTGACCCCAAAACTGTGCTGCCGTGTGCCAGGGCTTGGGCTTGGGTGACCACGAATGAAAATCCCAAGCCAGTTCGAAGGCAAGACCTCTCCCACCCCAGTGCCAGCAGGAAGCCTGGGCACTACAGAGCCCGCAGGATCCTGCAGTGCAGCCCGGGGGCAAGCAGAGATTCCGGAGAACAGCTGGGATATTTGGCAGTCCCCCCTCCGGATCCTGAAACGCCAGCAGGTGTTTCACTTCTGGGGTCAGAAGCACAAGAGCTGGAGGGGGAGATCCCATCTCTCACTGGCACAATGCCCGGGCATCCCTCTGGCCTTTCCCGGGGTCCTGGCTCCCCAGCGCTACCATCGCGTCCGGAGCGGGACACGGAAGGGACATGCTGGGCCGGAGTTTCAGCTCACAGCGCTGAGACAGGAGACTCTAATTAAGGCAAAAACATGACTTGGCTTCTAATGGTCATTTAATTAACAGAGAATTCCTGGCAAGGGATGTGTGAAGGCACCAGACCAAAGGATCAGGGAGGAGGGAGGGGAGGGGGTGCTGGGTGGGGAGATGCTGCAGGACCCTGGTGCAAAGGGATTCTGCAACAGCCCAGCAACCCCCCGAAACCTCATCCCTGTTCCCCTTCCCCAGCCCCAGCACCACACCACAGCAGCTGCATCAGCAGCGCCAGATCAGACCCTCAGCACCCAGGATGATGGAGCAGCTCCCAGGGCTTGGGGAGCGCTTTCCCCCCAATCTCCCCACACTCCCACCCCGATTCACTGTGCTGAGGGCAAGGGCAGTCTCTGCTCCCCCAGCTCCCCGATTTTCAGGGGAGCTACAGCACAGCTAAGGGGTGTGATGAGGCGAGGACACTCTGGTAGCAAGGGGTATCACAGGACCTGAGCTGCTGAGACATCACCCATGCAGGATCAAGTTTTCCTGTCCCCAAGCCCGTGTATGAGCAGGCACTGCTAGCCAGACACCCCTACCCTCCAAGGGAAACGGAGGCACGGCATGGGAAGCAGCACCCTGAGAGAGGAAATCCCTGGGCAGGGCTGAAGCTCAGCATTCCCCCAGCTCAGAGTGGGCCAGTGACAGCCACCAGACCTCACCAGGACCCCCAGCACTGCTCCCCATCCTGCAGGCTCCAGCAGCATCTCTGGATGGCACCAGAGCCAGCCAGCACCCCCCTCCCCACCACGGCACACTCCGCTCATGGCCTCATCACCCACCAGCACCCACCAGGCTCAGCTAATTAAAAATCACGACTTGCTGGGGGTTCAGCAGCCCCAGCCACAGGCTCTTCCCCAGGGATGAGCGATTCGAGGAGGGCACAGCTCGGGATGAGCTCCTGCCTCGCTGCCCCACGTGCTGCAATCTGGGCTCCTCATCATGGAGCCCCTGGCCTCAAGGAAGGAGACTCAGCCCTGGCTCAAGAGGGAGAGCTTGTAAAACAAAAAATTAAAAACTGATGGTGGTTTCACAGCCAGTGCTTGCCTGTGAGAGAGGATCTGCGTTACTCACAGCGAAACCAAGTGAGGTCTAACAGAGAATGCAGTCTTAAGGCAGCCTTTGTCCATCATTTGGGTTCCGGACTGATGGTTTCTGGTGTTCCCAAGCCAAACCATCAGCTCCTGCTGCCAGAAGTCTCCCACTGGATGGACACCTAAAGGTCAGTGTGGGGAAGGGATCCCACCCTGCCCTGATCGCTCCTGTGCACCTCCTTCTGCAAAGCATCACCCCAGCCAACACCCAACAGGTACTGGGGTGCCTCTCAGCAATGGCAGGGGCCCCCCAAAGCACTGGGACAGGGAGATGGCAGGTTTGTCCCTATCCAGGGACACCTCCCCGCGTGGGGACCACCACTGGCACCCACCAGTGCCAGGGGCCCAGTGAGGCAGCTCAGGGGTTTTCTGTGCCTTTGCCTCCAAAATCAGAACAGCACTGAGGTGAAATGGGGGATGAGGGCAGTGACAGCCCACGAGACCAGTGCCTGCATCAGAGGAGAGGAGGACCCACTGCTGGGCACTCAGAGCCCGGCCTGGCACCCAGAGGTGCTGATCCCTCAAAGCCCACTTTTTCTAGAGGGATCAGGCCCTGGTTCTGGCTTTGCAGCTGCCCCAGGAAGGACGGGCAGGAGGGACCTGTGGGACTGGTGCCAGGGCTCCCGCAGGAGCCGGGGCAGCTGCTGCCACAGCCACTGCCACCTGTAACTTGGGTGCCAACAGCAAAGGGACTGGTGAGCACCTTGTCCTCCTCTCCACTGTGGCTCTCTGCTTCCCACTGTCTCCCACCCCTGCTGCACTGCTCTCTGCCAGAGGCATCCCACGGGAATGCTGCGGGGGCTGCAGGCACCACTCACCACCAGCGCCGCGTCCAGAGGGTTTTGGCTCATGCCATGTGCCACCATGGCATGGGTAGGAAAGGCAGCTGGGATGCTGGAGGCCACAGTCTCCCGAGCAGTGGGGACACAGCTGTTGCCAAGGACAGCAGAGCATATGGAACATCCCACATGGCACTGACCATTGCCACAGCAAACCACCAAGCTCACCCCAAGCCCAGGCAGCGTAGGCAGTCCACCCTTGGCACACAGGGCCATGAATGGCCAAAGAAGCCCCCCAAAAAGTAGGTTCCAGGTGCTGCAAGAGCCCAGCCCACTCGCCGGCACCGTGATGCCGCAGCAGCCGTGTCTTGCTCCGAAGGCAACATGAGAGCAGCTAAATAGGGCACCAGATGGTGATGGGCTGAGCTGCCCTGGCACTTCGAAGCCACCACACAGCCAAGAGTTCCAAGTTCTGCCTTCCCGGGTGGGCATCACGCTGCCGGCACCACGGCCACACTGCCGGCACTCCCGGCCATGGCCCTGTGCCACCGTGATGGCTCCAGATCAGCATGGGAGGAGAGAAAAGGAGCCAGGTCAGCTCCTGGGGAAGAGCCAGAAGCGGCTCCAGGAGCGAGCCGAGACGTGGAGGATCGATTGCAGACGGGAGCAGGGAGTGCACGCCCTGTGCTGCTCCCCAGCTCAGCGGATGGGCCAAACAAGCAGAGACAAGCCACGAGGGGCCATTTCTAGGGGGAGGCTCCAGGGAGATCTCCACAGCTCCCAGCCAAGCAGGAGGTGGTGATGGGCTGGTGTGAGAATCCAGGAACCCATCTCCCAGCCCGGGGGAGCCTCCAGCACTGCTCATCCCCCAGCATCCCCCTCCTCCCCGCCAGCCTGCGCTCAGTCCCCCAGCACTGGCTGCCTGTGGGAGCAGTGCTGCTGCTGCCTGCCCAGCTCCGAGGCACGGAGAGCCCAGAGGCAGAGTAGGGCTCTGTGTCCCCAGGGCTATCCAGCCTTGTGGCATTTGGGGTGAGAAAGGGAATGGAGGAAGCACAATGATGGGATCAGCAAGGACACAGCACCACAGCAGCCCAGGGGATTTTGTTGTGGCACAAAGCCCCACCGAGGCCAGGACACAGGACTGACTTCCATGAATAAACCTTGTGCAGATGGAGAAATGTCACCGGCAGAGCCGGGAGCGCAGCTGGGGTGATGGGCACAGCCCCTGCACACCACAGGGGGATCCTCTGTCCCTGCCCAGCCCCTCTGAACTGCAGCCCTGTGTGACTCCAAGTGTTCTGTCAGCACAAGCACAACAGCACATGCTCTCAGGGCCGTACAGAGGAGCTGCTCCACTGGGAGCTTTTCCTCCCCTGGAAAAACCTGAAGAGCCCAGATGCAAAGCACCCTGGTTCCTGAACTGGTGTTGGTAGTCACCATCCCTTCCAAGGGTCCCCCGTGGCCAGGCCCACCCCACCCCACCCCACTCCAGCAGGTCTCTGCTGGGCGCTCCGGTGGCACAGAGCAGTGGCTGAGCTGGCACAGCCACACACAGCTCACCGTGGCACCGGGCACTGGCTGTGCCGGGCTGCTGGCAGTGGTGCCAGGATGCTGCATGGGCAGTGGGGGCACAAGCCAGCACCTTCACCCCAGGCACTAACGCAGCTCTGCCAGGCCTCAGTTCCAGTAGAAAACCTTGGGACTCCCCTGGGAACAGAGCAAGACAGCAACAGAGCCCACTGGGAGCCCACATGCTTGTAAATCCACGCATGGCACTGAAATTTGGGGTTGTTTTCTTCCTTGAATCCTCTGCTCGAGGCCGGTGGGAGCTGTGGTGCCACTTGGGGTTCCCCAGTCCCAGCAGCCCTCAGTCCCAGCATGTCCCTGGGGACACCCTGTGTCCTGCAGGAGAAGGTAGGAGGCATCTCCCTGGGACAATGCCGAGCAGTTTGGAGGCTGATCCCACCTCCGTGGTGTTTTGGTGGAATTCCTCTGGTGTGAGGCACCACGTGAGGTTCACAGGGGTCAGGGATGCCTCATCCCATGGCAGCACTGCCAGAATGTCAGCTGCCGGATGAGCTCTGCTGATCCCAAACCACCCTGGCACACAGGCATATCTCAGGCATCCTGCTGCTCACAGACACTCCCAATCCCCGTGGCTTCAGCCTGGCCCCAGAGCAGCTCCCCAGGTCCCTGGCAGCAGGAGAGTCCCCCCAGGCCACCTCCAGCTCAGCGCAGACTCAGGGCTTAGACCACCCTAGTGCATCCCACAGCCCCCACCTACACCTCGTGCCACAAGCGCCCGCTTTGCTCCTGGTCTCCCCATATCCCCAGGGATGCACAAGCCCAGAGTCCACATCTGCTGCACCCTGCAGGGCTGGGAAAAGCTGGGGAGCATGAAACACCCCGGATTAATTAAAACACACCAGCTTTCCTTAAGATGCACAAGGAGAAGGACACCCCTTCAGTGCCAGAAGTCCCTTCCAGGCCAGTGGGGCCACAGACACCCAAGAGCTGGTGAGGATGGGTTTGGTGCAACAGTCAGACAACTGTGAGGGAGAGAGGGATGTGGGTCCAGACAGGAGGAATTTGGCAGAGCCCAGCACTGCCACATGTACTGCCAGAGCTGGCTGCAGTCACCCCTCCCAAAGCCACCAGCACCAGCAGAGCTGCCCCGGGGGGACAAGGAGCTCTGCCAGACTCTGAATGCTGACCAGCAGCTGAATTCAGGGACACCACGATTCCTCCTCCAAACACCAGAGCTGATGAAACATCACAACTTCCAGCATGAAGGAAGCAACGGAGCAGGTGGTCCCACTGGGATGTGACAGCCCCCAAACTCAGCAGGAGACACCAGGATCCCACACCCCAGGGCTGACAGGAACGGGCCAGCACCATCCCCAGCTGCAGGATCACACCAGTTTGGGGCACTTGGATTCCAGACGCCCGCTGCCTAATTTACAGTTTAATTAATAAATGGGGAATTATGCCAAGTTTATCCAATACTTTCGGATGCGTGATGTTATCAAAATCCCATTACTGATGAAGGAAGGCATGAAGAGCAAAATTAGCTTTGGCATCTGAAACAGTTCACTCAATGTGATAACACAATTATTAGGGCTAATAATCGAAGAGCACTTTGGGGAACGCAGGAGCTGAGCTGAGGGCATGAGCCGGGGAAGAGCCGGGTGTTCATCCAGGAGGGAAAGGCCCACCACAGCCAAGGGCAAAAGCGTTTTGCCGATTGCGCTTACTGGCGGCTCCAGATAACTGGCACAGGGAAGGCGCCGGTGGCCACCAGGCTGAGAAGGAGCATGGCCAGGCACAGTGCTGAGCTGCACTGCCGGGAGTAGGGAATTAAAAACTAGAGGATCTTAAAACCAGTGGGCACTGGGTCCCATCTGTACACTGGGCATTGATCCTGCTGAAGGACATCACGGCTGCCAGCTCGCAGCTCTCTGCGCAGCCTGGGGAAGGAGAAACTCCAGTCATAATGAGGAGCCGCAGTCATCCGGCTCCCGGAGCTGGGACTTTGCCAAAGCCATGGTGAACTGGAGGAAGGACCTGCGGGGTGAGCGGGAGTCCCGGCTCACTTCAGTGGCCTCTAGCTCTAGCCCAGTGACCATCCCTGGGGCTTATGGAGCAGGAGGCAGCTCCCACGCGAGCAGCCAGCAGCAAATGCCACAGCTGAGCCACAGCGGCTGTTTGGAAACCCCCTCCACAACCATATTCATAACAGATATCCATGTTCATGTATAAGGGTCTGTACGACTGTATTTGTGTGTCCTCCCTCCCCTGGGACCGCTGTGGGCAGCGGGGTGGAGAGCCGGGGCGGCCGGCAGCAATGCAGCACAGCCGGTGCTGGCTCACGGCGCTGCCATCACCGGCCTCACAGGCAGCGAGGGACGTGTCCTCGCCCTGCAGAATCGGGGGCACCGGGGCTTCAGGCTGGCTCCCGGCAAGCGGGGCAGCGGTGCTCACCACGGGAGGCCGGGCAAGGTGCCAGGGGATCGGGCAAGGTCAGACCGATTCCTGCACTACACCCATAAGCCAGGAGGAGACAGGGCACCACTCCGAGAGGTGCTTGGGTTTGGGGGCACTGGGGTGCTCTGCCGGGTTGTGCTGTTCTCGAGCAGCACAGGTGACGTCCCACTGCCACTGCTGGCCTCAATGACCTTGGGTGCATCACCTCCCCCTTGATGCCTCACACTCCCCCTCACGCAGACCACCCCAAGCCACACTTCCTCCCACCAAAACCCTGCGGCCAAAAGCACACACGCGCAGCAAGGGCGCGGAGCCCCGGGGATGCCCCGGGGGTGCCCCGGGGGTCCGGCAGCCCTCGGCAGCGTGCGGCCGAGGCACTGTGCTAGCGAGGAATAATGCAGCAGGCTGGAGACTCCTGCCGGTGGCTGCGCTGCCGCTCGGTGCGTGCAGGAGTAACACCGCTGCAGCAGCACCTCGCGTACCAGCCAGCCTGCGCTCAGGACTGAAGTTTTGCTGCAGCAGAGGAGCAGGCGGGGAGTCCAGCAGCGCCCTGCAGCTCCACAGCGCAGGAGGCTGTGCTGTCGGACACTCTGCAGTGGGTGACACCCCGCAGCACCCGGGCCACTCTCACTCGGAGGACAGAAGAGCGCTGCGCCAAGGAGCGCCCGTGCAGAGAGAAACACAAAGGCACTGATACAGTTGGAGACCACGAAGCAATGGGTGACACAGACTTGTGTCCCCCCCTCCCTGTGCCACAGTCACTTTGCAACGCTGCCTGTCCCCTGCGCAATTTGCAGAGCTCCTTTGGGATCACTCTTTAAAACTAGGCTGAGGGGAACAGCGATGTGCTGGGCACAGCAAGGGCTGCGGCACCCCAGCGTGACATCCCCGGCGCTGGACTGAACCCCTCTGCACGGCTGCACCCCGACGGCACCCAGCCAGCGTAGCGAGGGCTGGAGGATCCCGGAGCTTGGTATAGCCACGGCAGGGGAATCCAGACGAAGGGTCTGTCTGGAGCTGGCTCCTGGCCAGGCCGCTACGAAGAAGCCGTCAGTGCAGCGGGGCTTGTGGCTGCGCACGCTGGGGCCACGCCGCTCCCACGGGTTCCCAGCACCAGGGTGGGTTCCCCGCAATGCTGCGGGAACAGCCCCGCGCCCCCGGCACTCCCCAAGCACCCCAAGGGCACCCACTGTCGGGCAGCCGCAGGGATGAGGAGCTGGAGCATCCCGCAGCGCCCAGAGGGCACCTTTGACCCGGAGGCAGCGCGCGGCATCCCCGGGGTGGCCCCGCATTCCCAGGGGGTCCCACGCCTTCGGGGGGGTCCCCACGTTCCTGGGTGCTCCCCGCCAGTTCCGCAGCCTCCTGCACCACCGGCCTCCCCCCTCTCCATCCCTCCAGGCTCCGTCCCCAGCCGCCTTCTGAGCGCAGCCCCCCACGGGCAGCCTCCGGGCGTTGGGCAGCTCTGGGACCCGTGTCCGGGTTGGGCTCCCGGGAAAAGCGCAGGTCCCTGCCCGGCTCCCGGCACCGGGACAGGGCGAGGTGCACTACCCGGTGCCCGCGGCGAGTACTCTATCACACCGCACGGGGGACGACCGCACCTTGGGCGGCGGCGCCGGGACGGGCTCGCCGAGAGCTCGGGCGGCCCCGTCCCGCAGAGCCCGCGCCGCTGCGGCACCGGGGGAAACTTCGGCGGGAGTGCGGGCGGGCACTTACCGGCCGGGGCGGCGCGGCGGGAGCGGTGCTGTCCGCGCGGTCCGAGCGGGCGGGGAGAGGAGCGGGCGGTGCGGGGCGGGCAGGGGAGCGGTC
>VWZT01003226.1:39339-60049 GCA_013397055.1 Pachycephala philippinensis | reverse complement strand
CGCCTCACACCGGGCACCGGGCACCGGGAAACCCCCATCGGGGTCACCTCACACCGGGCACTTCAGCACCGAGCACAGGCACCGGGCACAGGCACCCTGCATCGGGGTCGCCTCACACAGAGCTCTGGCACCCGGCACTGACACCAGGGACTGCCATCAGGCACCTCATGCCAGGCACTAAAACTGGGCACCAACACCAAAGACTTCGCACCAATCACCTCTCACTGGTCACGCACACTGGTCCCTTCTCACCAGTGACCTTGCCCAGATCACCACCCGCCAGTCACCCACCACTGCCGCAGCCACCACCACAGGGACCCGCCGTCCCAGCCAGGTCCCTGCTGCGGCCACGGGGGAGAGGCGCCGGAGTCAGTAGTTGTGGTGGCACCTCCACCGTGCCACCCACAGATCCAGAGGGCTCCTGGGAACCCCGCTTTGGTTTTAGAGCCAAAACATCAGGAAAAAGCTAATGGGATTCAAGTGAGGAGCCCGGGTGGGGAGCGAAGGGCAGTGGGGGGACTGTTTTGCCCCTGCTGTGGGATCCCCTTCCCATCAACGGAGTCTCCAGTGGGAAAGGGAGACCTTGGACACTTCTTACTCCCCATACATGAGCCAGGACAGGGACCCTGTGGGTTCACCCCAAACCACCCTAGCTGAGGGTCCCCCACCTCCATTCCAGCAGCCCCTGATCCCAGTGTCGCAGCCAGAACATCTGAGCTACACAGGGAGGTGACCGGTTGCTCCAGCCCCTCCAGCCAGAGACAATCTGGAGAGGTGGTGCCTGGAGCAGGGAGGGGACCCCGAGGTCCCAGCCCAGGTGGGAGCTGCATCACCCAAAACCTCTGCACACCCCAGGTTTGCTGCAGCAAAACCCCCTCCCAGCCTTGCACCAGCCCCCGACAGACATCACAGAAACAGGAACGAGCTCCCTCCAGATACTGCGGGCAGGGGAAGGGACCTGCCTGGGGGCCATATCCCCACTACAGCACCCAGGGGTCCTGGTTGCCCGAACCGAAGGGACCCTCCCCTGCCCACCACCCTTGAAAAAGGCGGCTGAGTACTCCCAAACGCAGGAGTCTGTCTGGAATTGAAGCGTCAGCATCATCCAAATGTGGTCCTTCTGCATTGCCTCCCACCCATGGCTCGGACCGATTGTTCAGGCTCTCTGGCTCTGCGCGGTGGCAATTCCCGTAGTCACGATGCGTGGGACCCTTCTGCTGCTCCCCTGCCCCCTCTCCTGCCTGCTCTCCTCTCCTGCCTGCACAGGGCTTGCAGTCAGCACAGGTTGAAGTGCACGCACAGCGCACATCTCTGCGGACGAGGGGCCGGGAGTCACCAAGACCGGTCCCACTCTCCGCGTTCGGGACCGCACCCAACGCAACGAACTCGTGTGAACTCCTCCTGCGGGAGGAGCGGGAGCCGATGGGAAGAGCCCTCTCCTGGCTCTGGATCCGCCACTGCAGCCTCTTACAGCTCATCACCATCCCGTCATTAATTAACGGCTCCTGAAGCATCTGTCCCCGCTCCGGCACCGCTCTCCAGAGGGGAAAACAGATTTGGAGACGCCGCGGGAAGACCGGGCTCTCCCTGCCTGCTTCAGCCTCCAGCCGTGCTCTGCTGCAGGGCAGAGCAACTGTCCCTGCACGAGGGACACCGTCCCACCTCTGTCCCCCTGTGCTGATGTGGCATCTGTCACCATCATGTCCTTTCAAATGGGACATCAGATCAGACCTGGTGAGGCAAAAGGGGCCCTGGGAATGCCCACCCACCCTGAGCCCTCCTTCCTCCCTCCTCACCTCAGGTAGAACCTGTATCTCCTGCCCCAGGAAAGGGACCTCCTACTTTCCATGTCCTGAACTGCCAAGATTCCAAATCAGGAGCATTTCTGCCCACCCCAGACTTTACAGGAGTGTGACCTTGGGAGAGGGGTCCCCAATCCCTAAAACTGCTCCCAGCATCCTGCAAAACAGCTGAGATTTCAACCCAGGAGCATTTCTACTAAGGCTCCCTTCCCAGATTTTGCAGGAAGGCCAAGGACAGGGGTACATGCTTTGAGGGCTGGAGCCTCTCTGCTCTAGAGACAGGCTAGGAGAGATGGGGGATGTTCAGCCTGGAGACGAGAAGGCCCTGGGGAGAAGTTAGAGCCCCTTCCAGTTCCTAAAAGGGCTCCAGGAGAGCTGGAGAGGGACTTTGGACAACGGTCTGGAAGAATGGGACAAGGGGAATGGCTTCCCATGCCAGAGGGCAGGGATAGATGGGATATTGGGAAGGACATCTTGGCTGTGAGGGAGGTGAGGCCCTGGCACAGGGTGCCCAGAGAAGCTGTGGCCACCCCATCCCTGGAAATGTTCAAGGCCAGCCTGGGATAGTGCAAGGTGTCCCTTCACCAAGATGAGCTTTAAGGTCCCATCCAACCCAAACCATTCCATGATTCTATGATGTGTGGTGGTACAGCTGCCCTCCCCTCTGCCACACAGGAACAGAGCCACAGACACAGGACCAGGAGCCGACAGTACAGGAGATCACTTTATTGAATCCAATGGTGTTAGACAGACGACTGAGAAGAGACATGCCAGTTGGTGCGGGCAGTGTGGGCAGCAGGAGCTGACTTGGTGCAGGGCTGGATTTGTTTCTGTCTTTTCAGAATATCCTCAAGCCTTTTCCTGGCTTCCTTTTATGTTTCTTTTAAAATTTCTTTGAAGTAAAAACAACTAATCGTGGAAAGAGTCCAGATGGTGTTTGTTTGTTCCCTATGATTGTTCCCGCAGCTATGTACAAAGTGGGGCTGGGTCTCAACATCAGGTATAAAATCGAGCGAGTTTACAAACGTGGAGGGTGCAAGGAAAAAGCAAAAACAGACAGGCGAGAGCAGTAGAAATCTGGACCAAAATCTTAAAGAGAAATTTAAAAAGTGCTATAAAACCCCTTGGCAGGAATACCATGCAGTTAAGAAACACAAAACCCAGTCAATTACACAGATAATCTAGAACAGGAATTTGTCCATTTCATCTTTTATTTAATTAAAAAAAGGTTGTTTGTGTTTAATAGAAAAAAGCTAAAATTGTAAGGTTCAGGCCACCGGGCAGCAGCAGCTCAAGGGGGCAGGAGGGTGAGGCGCTGGCATCGCCCACCTCCAGCCCCTCAGGGGGGCTCCCAGGGACCATGGGCACCTTTGGGGGCACCTGGCACCTCTGGAGGTGACAGACACCCTTGGGGGGTGACGGGCACCTTTGGGGGAAGCAGGCACCTTTGGGGACAATAGGCACCTTTGGGGGTGACCAGCTCCTTTGGGGGTGGTGGGCACCCTTGGAGGTGGCAGGAGGATGAGTTACTGCAATCCTTGGATCCTTTCCCTGGGGACAGAGGGGCTCAGCCCACAGCCAGGGCCTGGCCCCCAGACAGCTGCCAGGCTTGGGGACAGGACGTGCTTGGTGTAAGCCAGGAGGAATCCATCAGGACCTGGTCCNCCTGCCACTCACCTCCAGCTGCCAGGGCTGAGGGGCAGCCCCGATCTGGGGAGGAACATGGTAAACCTGCAGGACACAGGCCAGGGGACACTTAGCAGTGGGAGATGGCTACAGTTTGGTCCAGGTCTGAGTGGCTCCCTGGGGGTGTCAGAAAAGAAAGCCCAGGCAAGGCTGCCCCTCCTCCCACGGGACTCCTCAGGGCACCTGGGTACAGAGCAGCCCCCAAAGATGCATCGGTCCTTTCCCACCTTGGGCACCAGAGTCCCAAGGAGGGTGTGAGGGGCTGGAGGGGACAGCTGGGTCCCCACTGCCGACCTCGAGTGGCTGCTGGGCCAGAGTCTCATACAATCAGAAAAGAAGTCAGCACAGCACAGTCATCACAGAGTACAAAAAAAACCCAAAACCAGGGACAAGGCGCAGGGCCGGGCCCCCCCAACCCACACAGGGCGTTCCACGATGGATCTATGTACAGCGAGTCCTCGACGGCGGCAACACAAGAAAAGGCGAACAGAAAGCCCTAACACCCAAGCCAGTGTGGGGAGGAGATCCCGAGAGATCCCCGTGGGAAGGGGCCGGGCTGGCCGGCCCTGGCGGCAGCGGGAGGCTGTCGGACAGACGGAGAAGTGGGAGAAGTGAGCACCATGGGGCGGCGAGGCGGGACACACCGGCCAAGAGCACCGAGGGCAGAGGTGGCGGCGGCCTCCGAGGGCACCGTGGGAGATGCCCGTTCCAGAGGGGTGTGGGGCGTCCCTGAAGGCCACACTGGCCGCGGCACAGGGGGCTGAGGCTGCCCAGTCCCCGGCCTGGCAGAGCTGGGGGACAGGGTGGGCTCAGTTGACCTGGCCCTGGGGTCACCTCTCCTCACATGTCTCTCCAGGGCCCCGGATGAATGTGGGGGCTGAGCTGGAGGGCAGCAGAGAGGAGGGGGCCTCCAGAGCCCAGGCAGGCACAGGATGGGGGTGCCAGGTGGGCCATGGCTGGGGACAGGCCAGCGAGGGTGCTGCAGGCAGCAGTCTCATCTTGGACAGTGCCAGCACCTTCATTCCATCCCAGCCAAGCTGGCTTTGGGGACAGAGGACACTGGAGCTGGAGCAGGCTGTGACAGCATTGTCCCAAGCCCCGTGTGCCCCCTTCCCGCATGGCCAGGGGTTAAGGCACCACGGCAGCACCAGGGCTGACCCTCTTCATGGAGTCTGGCCTTTTGACAATGTGGGATAAGGCCAGGAGGACACATGGCAGCCCCAGGTGCCCCCAGAGCACCAACACAGACCCTGCCAAGCTGCAGGAAGGCACAGGGCCAGGGGGAGCAGGCGGCATGGGGAGCAACCCCAGGCTCATTGACCCACAGCCCCAGGCCTGGCAGCACCAAGGGGATGGGAGGCTGGTTGGGCCCCCCTCCACAAAGGGGACAGGGATGGCATCTGGCTGCCCAGGGATGCCCCAGTACCTCAGGGAGGGGATGCCCCGTGGCACCCCAGCCTGGTGGGAGACACCGTCCCAATGCCCTGTGTCTTTGACGAGGGGGGAGTTGCCATGTGAGGGGCTGCTCTGGGAGCCTCCTGCTGCCACCCACCTCCACACTGGCCTCCAAGTCCCACCTCAGCCAACCTGTGCGGCCCCAAGAGGTGGGTTCAGGGACTGGAGATCGTCCAGTGAGCACCAGTTTTGTGACAGAGGTGGTTTGAGTGGTGAAACCAACAGCTGCAAAAGAAACCAAAGGGGAAGGGCACTGCTGCCAGGGAAGCAGTAGGCACCAGGCCACAGGCTCCAGGCCAGGAGAGCGAAGAACCAGAACAAAAAAAGGGACCAAAGCAAAGTCTGGACTCGGCCAAAGGAAAAGGGGAGGGGGGAAACAAATAAAATAACCAAAGTAGGGTTTTTGGGCTGTCCTGGTCACAGCAGCTGCCATGCAGGTGGAACAGGGAACTCACAGAGAGCAGAGAGACCCATGCTCCCCTCGGCTGGCATGAGGCGGGAGCTCCACAGTGGAGGCTCTCTCGGCTTTGCCCAGCAGGCACAGAGGGAGCTGGAGCCCCTTGTGCCCATGTGCTCATCCTGCAGCCCGGGCTCCTCTTGTGCCCCCAGCTTCAGCCCAGGTGGCTCCCGCGGGGTCCCTGCCCCACGCAGGGGCCTTCCTGCAGCTCCCGGGAGCAGGGGCTCAGCCTCAGTGGTCGCCCTGGTCCCAAAGCCCAAGAGTTTGTAATAGAGACAGAAAAAACCAAGAAGAGAAACCAGGATTCTCCTACCCCCAGGGTCAGAAGGGGAGATGGCAACTCGTGCTCTTTCACAGATGAGCCGAGTTTCCCCAGGCTCCACCAGGACACGCCAAAGCCCCGCTTGTCTCCTCTCCTCTCCGCTTGCTCGCCAGCCCCATGCTCCTGGATGCCAAAGGAAAAGGAGAGCAGCCCAGCAGCAGCTCCCCTCCACCTGGGCTGGCACATCCGGGCCTCACAGAGTTGACTGCAGGTCAGGGTCCACCATGGTCTCACGGTCTGGAGACTCAATGTAGTTGGCGGCTTCCTGGAGCTTGAGCAGCATGGCCATCTGTGGGGACAGGAGCATGGCAGGAGCCCAAGGGGGACAGGAGGCCTGCAGGTGACTGGGGAGGCCACTTGGTCCTCCTTGCCCTCCCAAACCAGCCTTGCTGGGAAGCTCCTTAGAGGGTAAAGCAAATTCCGAAGATGCTGCAAAATCCCCGCCTTGCGCCAGGATCCGGCCTCGGGCACAGCTGGAATGCTCAAGACTCAGTGTGCCAAAGCAGCATCAGCTGGCGCCACCTGTGGCAGGTGGTCGACCAGCAGCCTCTCCAGGTGACACACCAGGACACGTATGAGCACACACATGCCTGTCTGTGGCTCTGCACGTGGACATGATGCTTTGTGCAGTGTCACCTCGTGCCCGTTCACTGGCATGTCACCATGTGTCTGGGTTGTAGCCCACCTGCCAGTGCCACCACCCTGCACCCGCCGCTCCTCCCGGGAGCGCAAAGTGTTTCTGCATCCCCAAACCAGGCTTTTTACACTGAGAATTAACTGGGAAAGCGAAGCTCGGCCCTGCTCTGCCCCCGCTCCTCCCAGCCCCTCCTGCTGCCCAGCGTACCAGCGGGTCCGAGTCCAGGGAGCTGGGTGTTGTGTCCTTCACGCCGCGCTCCTCAGGGGGGGACACAGCGCTGTGGGGGCCGATGGTGGGCGGGGGCAGGTGGTACAGCTTGGACTGGTCCTGCTGCGCTGACGGCCAGGGCAGGGTGTCCCGCACCCACTCTACGGGGTCCTCCCAGGCCGCCTTCTGCCCATGGACCTGTGGCAGGGAGCAAGTGGCAGCCACCTCCTCAGTACATGCCAGAGCCAGCAACATGGCACCCTGAGCCCCCCAGGACAGTGCTGTGTCCCACAACAGCCAGAGGGCAGGGACTGACAGAAATGTCACCTGCACTCACACTCCCAGTGCCTCCCCTCTCCCCCTGACCCACGATAGCTGTATCAGTGTGTCCCCACACTGGTTTGTGTTCCCATGTGCCAGCAGCACGCGCTACCTTGAGCCCGTCTTTTGCTCCCTCCTGCAGGTAAGGGATGATGGAGTTGTTCCACAGGTCGATGAACCAGGTCCGGAAATCCTCAATTCCAATGGGGCAGGACAGAAAGAAGCAGGGACCTGTGGGGGGAAGACAGACAGTGGAAATGGCAGCTGGGTCCCCCTCCTGCAGTCATTGGGCCCATGGCTCACAGCACTGAGGCGGGCACACCTGGCTGGCAGGGTGCCCTTGGGAACAGTGTCTAGGCACCATCCACCTGCACAGCAGGCAGACAGCATCCCCCAGGCAAGGAAGGGGGCTGCCAAGTTCAATCTATCCCCCAGAAGCCTGGTGGGGCATGGGGGATCCACCTGGGAAAACACAGCTCCTCCACGCCCAGGGAAAGGTACTGGTAGGACTGGCAGCCTTGGCTGACACCCTAGTGACAGCTCCCAAAGGAACAAAGACCACCCAGGGAAGAGCACCGCTTGTGTGCATCACCCACCAGCTGTGGTTTGTGGGACTGGGAGACACAGGGAACATGTCAGCCCCGTGAGCTCCTTGGGGAGGGTTTGGTCCCAGTCCCCAGGGCTCCTCCCAGGGCAGCCCGGGGTGGCGGAGGAAGGTGAGGCAAGGCCGTACCGATGAGGAAGTCGGATGTGCTGTGTTTTTCCAGAAAGGTGTGCAAATGGTACCAGAGCTTGGGCACCCAGTCCAGCACCCGCAGCAGCTCCTCCTTGTTGGCGTTGATGTCCGTGTCTGACTCCAGCAGCTTCCGCCGCAGGTAGCGCACCAGGAAGCCATTGGCCGGCTCCACGTTGTTGGAGAAGGTCAGCATCCTGGGGAAGGACTCCGGTGGTCAGGGCTGTGTCTCCACACAAGCTGCCCTGCTCCCCAGCACTCTTGGGGTCCTCCTGGCATCCCCACCCTGCATTTGCCTGAGGCTGGGGAATATCAGGTCCTTCTGGGATGGCAGGGACAGGCCTGGGGCTCAGTCCTAATCAAGGTCCCCAGTCATAGGATGTGACCACAGAAACACCCAGGTGCAAGTGATGGCTTCTGTCCCCCACAAAGCCACAAGGATGATCCCTAGGGATGTAAGATTCCTACCTGAAGCTGAGATGGAGGCCGTGGTTTGGGGTCATCTTCACAGGCTGGTTGGTAGTCCCAATGATGTATGGGCTGAGTGAATGACAGAGACAAGATTCATGAGAAAAAGCCTCTGAGTCACCCCTGCCCAAGGCAGAGCTGATCTGGGCACAGCAGACACATGCAGCCTCATCCCCACAGCCTAGTGACCTCGGTGGGAGCAGCAGGGAGCACGTGTGTGTGCCATAGGGCTGCGCTGGAGTGGTGCAGAGAGGGGCTCTCACCATTTGTGGTACTTGCAGGTGAGCGCACCGTTGACGAGTTCGCTGATGGAGCCCGCCTCACTGAGGTCATCCAGGAGGATCACCAGCGGCACATCTGCCGTGCCCGTCTCCCGGTCGATCTGGTTGGCCAGGTTGGACAGGTAGAGCTGTAGATCCTGGAACAAACAGGCCGGGTGTCACATGTGGGGCCGTGGCATGACGGCCACAGGGACCGTGTCACCAGTGCCCACAGGGACACTGCTGCGTGCCCTCACCTTACAGGACTGCTGGTGCATGTTGAAGGTGCTGACGATGCCCTCGGTGACGTCCCGACCCGAGCGCTCCACCAGGTACTCAGCAAGGCGGTTGGTCAGGTAGGTCTTGCCGGTGCCACTGGGCCCCGAGAGGATGAGGCGGCGATGCTTCAGCAGGAGGCTGATGTAGTGCTGCATCATGGGCTTGGGGATGAGTGTTTCGAACACCAGGCTGTCCACGCACTTCTCTTTCAAGCCTGTGGGCAGGGGTGGGCTGAGAGTCCTACTCACACCCTGCAGTACTCTGAGACAGCAGGGACATGGCACAGCCATGGATCCCCTCTGCCACACTGACCTTTGAGCGTCACAACAACACTGGTCAGGCCTCGGCGGCACAGCGGCAGCTCCGGCGGCTCCGTGTCCAGCACCCGCTTGATGTGGCTGATGCTGTAGCCATAGACAGACTCAGTGCTGAGCCCCAGCGTGGATGCAGGATCCATCTTGGTGATATAATCCTACATGGAGAAGACCAGGGCTGCCAGTGCCCATGAGGGCTGGCAGAGAGCAGCTCCCAGAGAGCTGGGGAGGACCTGGGCCAGGGAATAGCAGGCCGGGTGGAGCAGTGTCAAAGGATGGCTCTCTAAAGAGTGCTCCTCATGCTCCTACCTTAAAGACCTGGCAGACAGCCTCATCCAGCATCTTCCAATCCACCTTCCCGCTCACCTTGGTCCAGCCCAAGAAAAATTCCTGCTGCTTGAGGTCCTAGCAGCCAAGGCAGAGGTGTGCAGTGTTGGAGCACCACATCCAGCCCCAGGAGGCATCCTTTGCCCCTTGGCCAGGGCCATGACACGGTGACAGGTCAGGGTCCCCAGACAGCCCACACTTACCCCCTTGATGATGTGCTGGGGCGGCATGCGCACCACAATCCGCAGCGTCAGCTCATCCTTCTGGGTGCCAGCGCTGACAGCATCCATAGGGGACACGTCTGGGGATGGAGCAGTGAGGCTGTGCTGGCAAGGAGAGCCGAGCCACCGGGCCTCCGCATCCAGCCAAAGGCAAATCCTGCTGTGGCTGACAGTGGCACCGGCAGCACGACAGATCCCCTGCTCACTCCAGCTGAGCAGCAGCACCTTCCCACCACACAATCCTCCCTATCCCAGCCCTTCCCCACCTGCCAGCAGCTCTATCACCCCTACCTGCATCCCCCAGGCCGGGGCTGAAGGCGTGGCCAAGGGTGAGACCCAAGGAGCGCCGTGGTGAAGAGGACGCTGATGTGCTCATGATATGGCTGGGAACGGAACCTGGCACTGCTGAGGGCCCTGGGGCCACCTTGAGACGGTCATTCTCAGCCTTCAGGAGATCCACCTCCAGCTGGGACAGAACGAGGTAGGGCACAGGGTAAGGAGCTGTATGCCAGCAGCACCCTGGGGTGCAGCACAGTGGTGAGGATGCAGGGACTGTGGGCACCCTGGTACTGAGAGCAGCCAGGCTGCTGGCAGGGGTCCTCACCTGCATGTTGTGCATGGTCTCCCGCAGCTGCTCAAGCTGGTGGGCTGAGTTGAGGGCCTCCAGGCGGATGTCTGTCAGCTTCATTTCCTTCTCCCACAGCTCTGACCGCAGTTCTGACACCTCCTTCTTCTCGGGCTCACCCTCGCTGTGGGCCTGGAAGAGCCTGGGCCAAGGGAGAGACCAGGTCTCACACATGTCTCTGGCAGGAGTCTGCAGCCCCTGCCACTGGCCCTCCCCAGCCCCACGTACTCAGCCGTGTCGATGCCCACGGAGGAGGATGTGGAGGATTTGATGGAGGGCGAGGCGGTCTCTGTGGAGCCATGTTGTAGCTTGGGGGAGGAGGGGGCTGACGAGTCTGGCGTGGCGATCTCCTCAATGTCTGAGTAGGATGACGCTGATTTGGGGCCCTTCTTGATGCTGAAGGCCTTATTGAAGGAGCTGCGTAGCTACAGGAGAGGGAAATGTTCTTGTTAGAGACAGTCTGAAGTGCAGCCTCGCAAGCGGAGACCTGGCCTGGTCCTGCCCTGTCTGCCCAGGACCCACAGACAGTCTGAGCTGGGACCAGTACAACCATACCCATCACAGAGGCGGCACCACCACCATGCTGGGGAAGGCTCCAGCCTGACCCCGTTCTGCTGGCACAGCAAACGGATGGGGTGCACAGCCCTTTGGGCAACACTCACCCCAGCCCGGATGGCACCAGAGCCCCAAAGAGTGGGGCCCATGTCCTGGTCAGGACGTCTCCCAGCCCTGCCCCCACCAGCACCTACACCAGGCTGTTCAGGCATGGCACCAGCACCCCCGTCCATCGGGATGGGCCAATCCATCCCCACATTCACCCCACCACAGCCATTTCAGCAAGAGGCATTTACAGGGATGTCCCTTGCTTCAGCCACTGCAGAGCCAGGGTCCTGCCCCACACCTCCCTCTGCCCCATGGATCCTGCTGGAAGCAGAGAGGGGCAGCCAGCCCTCCACAGAGCACGCTGGTGTCTCGTCCGAGCATGCAGCATGCACACAGCACACAGAGCAGCGGGTGGGTGAGCAGCGGGCTGGGGGCAGGGAGGGGGATGGACACTGCACAGGGACCAAACTGGAGCCAGGTCCCACCAGCCGGTGGGAGAGCAGCAGGACGGGCACCCTGGGCTCACAACATGTGCCCTGGAATGCCAGGGCTTGCTCCAAGGGAAGGTGGGAGGAAGAAGGGATGGAGAACACACAGGATCTGTCCCAATCCCCACAGGCACCAGCAGACTGCTCTAGGGTGTTCCAAAAAGAAAAAGCATTTCATTTCAGTGTAAACAAAGTGGGTATCCAGCTCTGCTGATGGTGGAAGCAGGGGAGCACTGAAACCTACGTGGGTGCTGGCAGGGACAGAGCCACCCGACACCACATCAGGCAGCCCTGGAGAGGCAGAGATGGGCAGTGCTGCACCCCAGTGCTCTCAGTGCCACTGGCAGGGCTGCACCAAAATGTCCTGTTACAGGAAGTCGGGAGAGTGCCTGCCTTCCCTAGGCAAGCAGGGGACTGTTCCCATCCACGGGACAGGTCCCATCCGAGCCTTTCCTGCTGCCTCCAGGCAGTTCAACCCGTTCCTTGTGGGTGTGTATTTGTCCTTAACATCGAAGGAAGCAGCCAAGGTGGGCACAGCCTGGCTGGGGACCCAGGATGGCCTGTGCTGGGGTTAGTGCCAGTGGGATGGATGGGATGGGGAGTGTATGAGCACCGTCCCGTGAAATGGAGCAAGGGCCCTGGCTGGGCACAGCATGTGGTGAGGGGACAGCATGGGACTTACCTCATACACCTGGAAAAAAAGGGTTGAGGTCAGCATAAGGGGAGAGAAACAAAACAAAGCAAGACTTAATCACACATCCAGCTCAGAGCTGCCTGGTGCAGGGAAGGGGCTGCCCGGCCAAGGTGGCAGCCCTCCACACAGTCAGAGCCTGCGTGCGCAGGAGGGAGACATAGGGGAATACACAAGGAAGCAGGCATGCAGGGCCAGGGCTGGGAAACTCCTGAAGGGGCTGGAGAAGTCCCAGCCAACAATTCAAGACACAAATCCATGGCAGCTGCACGCTCCTCACCACTGCTGTCCCCAGGGCACAGGGGGCACCAACACTACAAGGCCAAGACAGACCAAGAGCAGCTGGTTTGTGGGGCTGATCCTGAGCAGACCCTGCCAGTGGCTCCCCAAGCCCCACTTCTCCCGCCAGTGCCCCATCCAACCCACCCAGCTCTTCTTCTTCTTCTTCTTGGCGTCAGCGTCCTTGCTGCTGCCGATGCTGGAGTGGCTGGTGATGCTGTTGAGGCTGGAGATGCTGTCAGAGGAGTTCTGCCGCTTGATGCGCAGCTCTGGGGTCCACCAGAGAAGCAGGAGAGATTGGGAAAGGAGGGATCACCCACCTGAAACTGCCCCAATGCCAGGGCACCCTATGGTCCCCCCCTCCCTACACCCAATCCCTCCTCCCACCCAACACCTTCTGAGCTCTTGGAGCCACTCTGTAACAATGACATGGGGCTCAGACACCACATGGGCATTGCCAGAGAGATGCCCAGGGCACATCACCCTGCTGCTGTCCCAGGCCATCTCCCTGACAACCCCTTGCACTCACACTGGGGTTTTGGGGCTAGAAACAGCACTTATGGGAACAAAGTCAAGATCAGCAGGCAAAACTGGCTGTTGGCAAAGAGCCCGGCAAGGAGGTCTCCCAAGGCTGACAAACAACCCATTTCCCTACACACCAGCACTGTGACCTCCCATGGTGACAGCTCTGGCTGTCTATCCCTGGTTTCAGATGCTCAAGGATCCCAGGTGGGGAAAAACTGCTGCCCAGGACACCCTTCCTCCAGATGAACTTCCCCCATGAGAGGGTGTGCCCTGGGGCCCTGTGCCAGTCCCGGCAGGAGCATCCCAGCTCAGAAAGGGCTGCAGCATCATGCCTTACCTTTGGGGGTGACATCAGTGCCATTCAGAGCACCCTGGATCACAGCCTGGGCCTCTGAGTTCTTCTTCTTCAGGAAGTCAATGGTCTCTCGCAGGTCCAGCAGCTCTGTGTCCTGGGGCAGCAGAGTTGGGAGCCGTGGAGCGTATCCCAAGGGTGCAGAGCCCACCCCAAGAGCACCCTTGGGGCAATCACCCAAGTCCAGCACCCCCCAGCCCCACGAGCCCCACTGAGCACCGCGATACACCCACCTTCTCCTCGGCGGTCTCAGCCAGGTGCCGCAGGCGGGATGTCATGCTCACCAGGCTCTGCTCGAAGGCTGCCACCAGGTTGGCCTGGGAGAAGTGGAGAAACAGGTGAGCCCCCACATTTGGGTGAACACCCATGGGCAGGTGAGCACCCACTGCCAGGCGTGGGATGCGGAAGGCTGAAGGGGAAATCAGGGCTCCCATGGGCACATCCAGTACCAGCCCCATGCCCTGCATGGACGGAGCGGGGTGTTCCACAGGGGCTCCCACAGGGACTCACGTTAGCAGACAGCTGGGACGTCAGCGTGGCCACCTTCTCCTGCGAGGACTCCAGCTCGCGGCGCAGCTTGCGGATTTGCTATGGGGAGAGAGCGGAGGGATGAGAGGGGCCAGGCACTTGCCCTCACTGGGGGCAGGGGCAGGCATGAGCAGAGGGTGTGGGCTCACCTCAGACTGCATCTTCTCCTCAGCCTGGCAGCGTGAGAGCAGAGAGGGACAGACAGACAGAGGCAGGCAGTCAGGGGGGCAGCGAGGCACAGACAGGCTCAGCACCAGGCAGAGGTATGCACAGAGCCCCCCCCAGTCCCACCCAGACCCCCCAGCCATGCACAAAGCAGCGCAGCACGGAGGCGGCTCTTACGGAGGAGTAGGTGGAGGATGCGCTGGAGGCCAGGGACAGCACCGATCCGTGAACTGCAACACAGGAAAACCCGGGGTGTCAGGGTGCCCTGGAGAGCAGCACCTGGGGGCTACAGCTCAGGGCACAGCTGGGGACAGGGCTCTCAGTGGTGGAGGGCTCTGAGGCAGTCTGGGGGAGGCACAGGGTGGGATGGCAGCTGCTCAGCACTGCATGTTTCTCAGTGCATGCCTGGTGGCCTCCCTGGGCACATGGCAGGGAATACCCTCCACCTGCACCCTCCTCTCTGGGGAACCTGGGGGCTCTGCTGCCCTCCCCGTCTGCTTCGGTCCTCTCCTCCCCAGTGTCACAGCACCCTGGGGGCAACCCAAGGACACTGGGTACCCATGGGGGTCAGGGCAGACCCAGGGCTGATGCCAGCGCAGAGTCCACCAGGCGCCTCGGGGCTGCTGTCCCTGCTCTGATGCCAAGAATGGGACACACAGACCCATCCAACAATGCCATGGCAGCACCAGCAGGGACAAGGGTGCACCACCAACCCCCTGCAGCCTGCTCTGCCTGGGCAGGAGCGCAGCACACTCTCACCATCATCCACAGGGTCCCGGAAAGAGCCCGAGCGGATCATGCCCTTGGGCTTGTCGGCCAGGGAGAGGGTGCTGCCCATCTGGGAGGTGCTGTACAGCTCGAAGGTGGAGTCGTGGGTAGGGATGCTGTTGGAGCGGGTGATCCGCGGGGTTGTGGTGGCAGTGGGGCTCACTGCAAGGAGAAAGCGGGGAGGAAGCAGGGTCAGAGTGATGCTGGGGACCTGGCATCAGGATGGGGAAGCAGGACTGGGAGCGATCCACAAGAGCTGTGATGCAGTGAGGAAGCAGGGATTGTAGTCCCAAAGCAGGGAGGGGCCGGGGAAAGGTAAAAGGCAGGTTGATGCTGGGAAGACCTGGACACCAGCACCCAGGTAATCACAGGGCTGAGAAACAAATCCACTGCCCCAGGGCCAAGTGGGCACCACTGTGCCACAGCCCAACACATGCAGGTGCAGGAGTGGAGCCTGCTGCCCCAACCTGTCTGCCTGGACCCCCCAAACCCTCCAGCTACATGCAGGTCCTGGTCAGATCAGAGCAGGGCTTACCCCTTGCCCTGTCAGTCACCCCCAGAGGAGCAGTTGTGGCCTGAGACCCACAGGTGGATGAGATGCCCTGAAGCAGAGGTGATGGACATCCCTGGTCCCAATCCAGCACCAGAAGCACCAGGTGCTGGTGTTGGTAGTGTCAAGGAGACAAGCAGCGCCCAGGGGAGCACCAGCACAGGGGAGCACCAGCACAGGGGAGCATGGGGAGCAGCAGGGAAGGGGCCGGCAGCGGAGGGCACTGACCAATGCTGGTGAGCGGACCCTTCCCGACCAGCGCCATGGGGAGGGCAGGGGGCGAGGGCAGCTCCTGCTGCTCGTCCGACTCAGGGAGCCCGCTGACTGCGTGTGAGTGGCGCCGCTCCTTGGCCTCCTCCTGGGAGTGGAGCTGGTACCTGGGGAGCCGCAGACAGGCACGGTAAGATCGACCAGCACCGCCCAGTTCCTGCCCACCGCACTGCAGCCCAGCTTCCCTGGTTCAGGGGCACTGCCCTGGAACGCCGCACGTGCCCCCCCTTCCCGCCCCAGCACCATCCAAAAGTCATCTGGGCTCTTTTACCTCAACCCTTTCTTGGGCAGCGTGTTCCTGTCGCGGTTGGCACTGGAAGGGAAGGAAAGATCAGTGACATCCCTGCACAGACTAGGGAAGGAACCATGGGGATTGAGCTGCAGGAACAGGGAGCTTTTCCCTAGAAATGTAGCAGGAAGAGACCCTGAGGCAGGCAAAGGACATGGCAGGACAGCAGGAAGCGATGTGAGCCCACGAAGGTGCCGCAGCAGCCCCCCACCCTCCTTCTGGCCGTACCTGTCCAGATGTGTGAGCCGGGGGCTCCCACTCCAGCCCAGCTCTCCTGCCTCTTCTTCCTCCTCTTCCTCCTCTGTGCTGGCAGCGGGTGCAGCAGCAGGGGCGGGGGTGGTGGTGCTGCCCCCTGAAAAGGCACTGGGCAGGCTCATGGGCATCTGCAGGGACTCCATGCTGCGGTGAAGGCCGGAGAGCTTGGGGTACATCCTGCCCTCCTTGGGGACACTGTAGCCACCCATGAGCTCCAGGCCCTGGGAGAAGCTCGCCGAGTTGATGTTGAGGATGGGGGCAGGGCTGGGGCTGAAGCAGGGTGCGAGGTGCCCACCAGCCGGATGCAGGTCCTGGAGCTTGGCAGTGTGTGGGGTGTGCAGCTCACTGGAGGAGGGCAAGTCCAGGCTGTTGGAGTTGACCTTGTCCAAGTTGGCCAGTGAGGGAGGCTTCACGTAGGTCTTGGCAGCCGCTCTGGAGGGGGAAATGGGTAAGGAAACAGGTGAGATTCAGGTACTCGTGCTGGGCACAGCCATGCCAGGCACCTGCAGCCCTCAGAGGACCATACCTCTCAGGACCATACCTGAGAGGTGTAGGGGGCAGCTCGGCCACCTTGGCTGCTGGCGGGAGGTTGGCCTGGGCTTTTGGGGTGCTCTCAGGTGAGCTGGCACTCTTCAGCGTGCTGCACTCGGAGTCAAGTGCCACAGCCTTGGCCTTGGCCTTCTCCTTCTCACGGTCTGTCTGGTTCACAGGAGCCGGTGTGCCACGGCCAGTGCCAACCTTGGATGGCTCCTTGAGCCGCGACACCGAGATGCCGCCCTGCTTGGTGCTCAGCAGGCTGGGGTCAATGCTGCTGCTGACCGGCCGGGCTGCGCTGCGGCCCCCGGTCACACTCATGGAGCTGGACTTGGCCGGCCGGGGCAGGCTGCGGTACTGGATGTTGGAGCGAGCCCCTGGGGCCAGGAACCCAGGCTCAGGTGCGTTGGAGACATCGAGGCTTGTTTTCCTCCCACTGACTGGCTTAACAGGGATGCCAGAGCTCTTCTGGACCTTGCCGAGTGTAGCAGAGCCTCCAGCCTGCATGACAGTGGCCGTGCCAGTGGCAGGAGCTGGTTTCTTGTAGCCAAAGGAGCTGGAGGATGAGGGGCGTGCAAGCCCTGATGGTGGCTTCTTGGCGTCAGTGGCGCGGTCACGGCCGGCATCGGAGGAGGAGCGCTGCAGGCCCGTGTTCTTCACTGACAGCTTGCTCTTGTCAGTGACTTTGGTCTCTGGCTTGCCTGGTGGCAAGAAAGGACAGGTTAGTGTCCCAGGAGGCTTTGGGGACATTTGGAAGTGAACGAGCCAAGACAGGACATGGGCACCAGAGATGCAGGGATGTGACAGAGAAGGGACANGAAGGGACATGCCAGACCCTTGGTGCCCTCAACCACCCCCCAGCTTGGTGCGTGGACATGAGACCATGGGGCAGGCACAGACCCCAACCTGCCCACAGCCCGCAACACAGTCCTGCCTCCCCTTCCAGCCCACACCCAGCTCCTGGGTCTGAGCACAGCCATAGGCCATCCCATGGCCAACATGCTTGAGGAAGGCACACAAAGACACCGCCCAACCTTCTCCCCACCAAAGGAGCTGGACCCTGCCCAAACTGGTTTTTACCTGCTACTTTGAGGGTGCTCTGGGCCGTGTGGGTGATGGGGGAGGTCACAGCCACTGGAGGAGTCTTGCCCTTCTTGAGGGAGCCCGGGGTGGCCAGGCTGACAGGCTTCTTTAGCTCACCACCACCCTTGGGCCCCTCATCGCCGCCCTCTGAGGGCTCCCNGCCCCCGCCGCCACTTGGAGGAGCCATGCTCCATCTTGAGGCTGCTGCTGTCGTAGTCCAGCTTCTTGGGGGCCTTCTCGTCACCTTCACCGTACCAGCTCAGTCCACTCTCCGCCAGTGAGCGCTTCTCCGAGTCCGTGCGCAGCTGGGGGCAGAGCAGAGTCAGGGGCATTCCTGGCACCCACCCCAAACCCATCCCCAGAGAGCATCAGCCAGCCGGGAGAAGGATGCCGCACACACCCTGTGCCACCCTTGTTTCCTCACACGGCACCCTCCCTCCCCTCTTTCCCATCGAGGTGGTGGCACCAAGCCAGGATAGGTGCCGGGAAGGGTCCGGGTGCCACTGGCACCTACCGCTATGGCCGAGTTCCTGCGCGAGGCGGTGGGGGTGGAGGGCAGGGAGTTGAGCGAGGAGCTGGCATTGAACTCTTCCGAGCTGAGGTTGTCAGAGGCATCGCTGAGGCCACTGCTGATGGAGCTGCTCTCATCCCAGCTGTGAGAGAGAGACAGCATCAGACCCCTGCCCAGCCCAATGGGTCCCACCACCCGTGGGATGGGGCTCCCACCACCCCTGCTCCAGGGGCTGCCGGGGCAAAAACCAGCTCCTGGTAGTGCCTGTGGCAGGGATGTGGCATGCAGCACCCATGGCTGGCTCCAGCTCAGCCTGGCATGGGCTCACGTCCCTCTGGCACACAAGCCTCAATGCTCTGCATCTCCCCATGAAGGCTCTGTGGAGCTTTGGTGGGGAAGGAGGGATGCGCATGGGAAGCCAGCACCCACGCCACAGGGCTGGCAGCACCACAGCGGGCAACAAGCCCCCAGCAACCTGCTCTGACCCTGCAGGAAGGTCGGGGTTGTCAGAAAGGGCAGGACTGCTGGAATAAACGAATCAGCCGCCCCACAGCATCCACCCTTCCTCGGGTGGTCCGACCCACTGCACCCCGCTGCCCCTCTCCAGCCCCCAGAAGCCACAGGCAGCAGGTCCAGGATCTGCTGCTGTGCCAAGGTGGCTGCTCCGTGCCGGGGCTCAGCTGAGTGTGCAGAAGCCCATCTGCAGGGCCGTCAGTCAGCACCATACTGGGGCAGCAGCTGCCTGGGTGCCCCACGGGCCCGGCTGGCTCCACAGCACGGGGCTGCGCCCACAGCGATCTGGCACAGACGGGCATGGAGCACCTTCCAGCAGGATGAGCACAGCCCCTTTCAGGTCAGCAGCTGAGTAGGTCAGTGAAGCCCTGCAGCCTCCAAGGGCCTGTGAGAGACAACACTGGAACAGGCTGCCCAGAGAAGCTGTGGCTGCCCCATCACTGAAACGTTCAAGATCAGGTTGGACGGGGCTTGGAACAATCTGGTCTAGTGAAAGGTGTCCTGCCCTTGGCAGGGAGTGGCACAAAATGAATTTTAAGGTCCCTTCCAACCCAAACCATGCCATAATTCTGTGACAAGCTGTGGCATAGGAGTGGGGAGCAGAGCTGGGAGCTGCAGCCAGCCCCAGTCCCTGCAAGAGATGCTTGTTTCCCTACATTAAGGCCACAGAGGTGCAAGAGAAGCCTAGCAAACACCAGAGCCCCAACAGCAGTGGCAGAGCAGGAGCAACAGCCACCACCATCCCTGTCCGATGCCCAAAGGTCAAGAAAGGCAGCTCCAGCACCATAAGACCTGCACTGCGTGTCCTGCTCTTTCCATCGGGGAAGAGTTCATCTGACACTGGCCAGAGCCAGGATGGACACAGCCCCCTGTGTCCCCACAGCAGCTTCTGGGACAGAGCCAGCAGGTGCTGCTGCCCAGGAAGGGATTTCAATAGGATCATGAACCCAGATGTGCTGCTGAGCTCCTCAGCTCCAAGCCATGTCTCACTACCAGCCCTACGCCTAGGGTGAATTCCCACTGGGATGGAAATCCCCACCCCAGAGCCTGCAGCAAAGCTCCTCTCCCAGCCTGGCATCATCACCTGGCAGTGGGCAGTGCCAGGAGTGAGGCCAGGCTTCGTAGGGCTGTGTCCTACAGGAACATGGCTGGGGCCACATGTGGTGCTGGGTTTCTCAGTTTGGCTTTTGGGGCCGGGCAGGGAAATCCCAAATGCTCTCCCAGCCACGCATGCAACACCCCCACTGCCCCAGGCATCCAGAGAGCCACAGAGAAAGGGGCACAGGGTCAGAGGTTATGCCAAGGCAGGAGGTGACTCCAAATCCTCCTCAGCAACCCCGTGCCAAGGAAAGACAACATGGAAGGTCACATCCCAAAATCACTAAAACCATGGCGTGAGGCTGGGGAGCCAGCTGCACACTGTAAGGGTGTCTCTGACTCTCTTATGGGGCACACGGCTGGTGCACTGAGGGATCCCCCAAACTGGTACGTGTATGCCACAGGCAGCACAGCAAGGAAAGCCTCAGGCACAACACCACTGGCCCTTCAGCAAGCACAAACTCCTGGAGCACGGCCGAACCCTGGCACCTCGAGTGCCCCCCTGAAGCCACAAACGGGGGGCAGCCATGTCACAGTGTCACTCACCCCCTGCTTTGTGCTCCATCCCCTCCATCTTACCCAGAGCCATTCCCAGCTCCTGCAGACGGTCCCGCACCGAACCCACCCGCCGGCAGCCCCGCGGCAGCTCCCGGGGACGGGGATGCTCAAGGGCAGCGTGTCCGTCCTGCCGCGCTCCGCGGCGCCGGCGGGCGGATGGGACTCACCGGGGGCGGGATGGCCCGGCACGGCCCCGGGGATGATCGCCCTGGCCCCAGCCCCGGCCCGGGGAGGCGGCTGCACCGGGAGGCAGCGGGGAATTGACCCGGACCACGGCGCGGTGCGCGGGGATGCTCCGCTCCGCCCCGGCCGCGCCCCGGCTCGGAGCCCCCCGCTCGGCAGCCCCGGGGTCAGCGCCGATGTCCGGGGGCACCGGAGCCTCGGGAGCCCCGCGGAGGGTGGCCCGGCCGTACTGCAGGTGCGGGGCGGGGGCCGGGGCGGAGGATGGGGGTGCCGGGGCGGAGGATGGGAAGGCCCGCGGGAGCCGCCCCGATGCCCCGCTGCCGCGGTGTCGGGCGCGGCCGCGCTGCCCTGAC
>VWZT01003226.1:0-39161 GCA_013397055.1 Pachycephala philippinensis | reverse complement strand
ACCGTCCCCCCAGATGCCCGCAGAGCCCCCAAACCACTATTCACATCTCCAAACACAGCACCAATGACCCCCAGGCCAGCCCACAGTGTGATACCAGAGGCCATTCCTCAGCATTGGGCCCGGACTCAGTGCCCCCCAAACCGCCCCGTTCCCTCTCCCCAAAGGAACCACCTCTCGATGTGGGTCCCACTATGGGATGCCGGGACAGCTGCTCCCAGCAACCCTGGCACTCATCCCCAGAAAGGACACCCACGCCTGCCCCGCTCTGCCTTTCATTGACCAAAACCCCTGTTTTTGTCCTTTTTACTCTCTCTCTCTCTCTCGCATCACAGCAAGAGCCATGCTGCGGGGCAGGGTCCTCACCGGGATGGTGGCACCAGGGACAACTTCGCCAGCCCAGCCGCGGAGGGCAGAGAGAGTTAACTGCAGCCTTGGCAAGATAGACCCCATCCCTGCAGGCTGGGAAATAAGTAATTCCTTCCTTGAATCAACGGCAACGCCTCTTGGCTCCTTCCCCACTGCCCCATCACTCACCACACAGGGCTTGCCCCAGCATGGCATGGTACGGCACAGCACAGCATGGCAGGACAGGGGTACCTGACCATCCCTGTCTCTACTGATCAGCTCGTGCCCACACCCACCACGCCCTGGCACCAGAGGCTGGTGGTGCAGCCAGCCCTGAGGTGGGGTGACGGCCCCACGCGCCAACGGGTGCGGCGGCACAGCCCGTCCAGCACTGCACCCCTCCGGTCCCTCCGGTCCCTCTGGCCTGGCACGATGCCGGATGCTGTCCCTTCCCTCCTCTTCTCCTGGCCGGCTGCCTCAGCCCCACCACGGCTGGCTCAGGCAATGCTCAGAGCAGCTTCCGCTGGGCCCAAATCTGGGCATCCAGGGTGGCAGGGGAGCCAGCCCGGCACAGCCCAGCACTGCAACCCCTCAGAAGGGCAGCTTCAACCCCGCCAGAGCCACGGGCCTGGTGGGAGATGATGGCACAGAATCACTGCTGGTCACAGCAGACCCATGGGCACCAGCACAGGCACTGAGCCCCATACAGATCAGTACCCCCAGCATATGTTTCTCAGCAGAGGCTGCTGTTGGAGCTGGACGGTTTTGAACTCTCCCTGCTTCACCTGTCTCACACCAGCACAGACACCTGCCCATGTAGCAGCCAGACCCACTGGCATCAGCCAGGGCTCCCGACACTCCTGTCCCTGCCAGGCTGGTCCAGCCAGATCCCCACTGCCAGCCTGAAGCCCACCCTGGATGGAAACAAGTCCTGGTCTGCCCTGTCCTCTTCCTCCTGTGGCGGGGAAGGAAATGCAGGGGGTCCCACACCCCACATCAGCAGGTCACTGGCATTGAGAGAGCTCTGTGGCACTGGTGCTCCCAGCCCCAGCCTCATGCTGTGACTTGAGATATGAGCAGTGAGGAAAGCACAGACACAGCCGGGGCTCTTCACACCCTCCCCCCTCTCCTCCACTTAATGGGGCAGAAAAAACAATTAGCTTTATAAATCCTATTGAGGGGGTTGGGAGCTCCCCATGGATGTGGGAGGGGGGGCTCTGCATCCTCCTCACAACCACATCAGGAACCAAAGCGTAACAACACTCCCTGACTTCCCTGATCCCCACAGGCCTGTAAACCCCTCCATACCCTCCAGGATCCCTCCCAGACCCCCGGGTACCCCCTCAGAGAACTCCAGGCCCTACAGAAAGTCAGGCTACCTTGATCCTAGGTGTCTCCTGCTTGGATTTTGGGTACTGGGATCTGGCACCTTTCTCTGAAGCTGCACTCAAAGGAACAGGGGTCTGCAGAGATCTGGCAGATGGGGAAACTGAGGTAGGGAAGGGGGATCTGACTTGCCTGAGCTCACCCAGAAGAGGATCAACATCACATCCTGCAGATGATTCAGGACCCCATTATCCAGGCAGCACTGCCTCTGGTCTCTGGTCCCCCAGGTCCCTGAGGGGTGCACGGGACTCCACCACAGGACCCCTGAGTGTGCATGGTCCCTGCAAGGTGGGACCCGTGGCCAGGCTGTGCCTCCACCCCAGCCCTGCGCCATCAACTGCAGTAAGAGCGGGGTCTGATTTCCCTGGGCAGTGAGGCTGAGGCCGTGGGGGGTCAGCCAGCACTCACGGCCTGCTGCAGTGACATCAGCCATGGACCCCAACCGCACTCCTGGCTGAGAGCTCAGCTCTGGTCACCCCTCTGACCCCACCGCCGAGCGCTGGAAACCCCGGAGGAAGTGTGTCCCAGTGCGGGGATCTCCACTGGCAGTTTCAGTGACATATGGAGCTCACCCGGGCCACCGTGGCACACAGGGGGCTGCAGCGGCCACGGCCACGTGCGATGCTCAGAGAGCCCCAGGGCAGTGCCGGGGTGGGGAGCGACGTGACTCAGCCCGCTTGCGAAATTCCTATTTTTCCTGTTGTCTGGACAAGCCAGTGACCTCAGACACCTCAGTCTGCAGCAGCCAGGCCCCTCCACAGGCAGCAGGGTGGCACACGGCAAAGCCAGGTCTTGAGGTCCCCAGGTGGCATGCAGAGAGGCAGGTGGGTTTGGGGATCAGATTCTCCCCAGCAGCTTTCCCCAGGGCACATGGGTGTGTGAGGTCCAACCCTGCACTTGGCTCTGCCCCGTGTCTGCATCCAGCCTCATCAACAAGCTGCAGGGGCCAGCAGCTTCCCGCATTCTGGGCGTGCACTGACCCCCAGGTGTCCTGAACCCCCAAGCCTCACAAACCCAGGATTCCCTTCCCAAAACATGCTTCATGCAGCCGCTGTCACATCCCCAGGGGCCAGCAATCAGCACTGGGTGCCTCAACCCAAACCCCAAAAGACGGAATTGCTAGAAGGCAGCGCACAGGAAGGCGCTTCAATGGTGGCAGTGCCCAGTGGGGTCCTGGGGCCCCTTTCTGGGAGCATCCCCTGTACCCAGCTGGAGGGAGGAACTCGCCAAGCCCGGCACGCGGCACAGCCCAGCAAATATTTATACAACACTGCTCCCTGGCCAGCCGGGCCAGGGTCCCACACACACGCCAGGCCACGTGCAGGGCCACGGCCATGCCCCACGGGATGTCCCCAATGAGGAATGACTTCATGGGCTCGCTGGGACACAGCAAGGGGTCATCCTGGATCAGCCAAAGTGGAGCGAGGGGCGTTCGAGGGAAGGGAGTAGGCTCCAGCACCAATCCTGCTTGGAGCAGGAGGAGGGCGGCCGCTCCCCTGCTGCTCCTGGGGAGCTGAGCCAAACATCTGCTCCCGCCTACGGGCTGCGCCGAGCCCGAGGAGCTGCGAGGAAGCCGGAGCCAGGCCAGCAGGAGCACAGCGGGTGTCAGCTCCAGAGCACCCCTCCTGGGAGGATGCTGCTGGCAGCCCCCAGCCCTGCTGGAGGGGCCACAGGCTCTGCAGTGCTTGGCTGCCAGCAGCACCATCACAGTGACCTGGGACGGTGCCTGGGGTGTGCCATGGGCTAGACACACGTGCCCTGTGCTCCCAATTCCAAAAGCTGCTGCCTCGGCTCCATTTCATGCCCACGAGCAGAGTCAGGGCATCTGGCTCACGAGGGTGCAGATGCTGCCACTGCTGTGGTGGGATGCAATACTGCCTCCCTTTCCACCTCCAACAAATGAGATCCAAAAGGACATCCTGAAATCACAGCAGTCCCAGGGTCGCACAGAGATTATTCCCCCAGGGCTCTGGAAGCCCCAAGGGACATGCAGAGCCCCAGGGACTGGCTCCGGAGCTATGCCCCCACACCACAGCCCTGCAGCACACACAGACCATCACTGCTCCTGCAGCCACTGCAGCAGAAGGCGCTGACTCAGCAGCCAGCCCCGCTGGCTCTCTCTGCACCCCACGAGCTCCCGACTGCAGCAAAGCCTTGCAGCATCCCACTCACTCCCACCGCGACCCAACTGGCCCTAGAGAACCTGGGGATGGTGCTGAGCCACTACCCAGGACATGCTGTATCAGGTCAGGTTCTGGGCACACACGACACACCGTAGTGGCACTGCTCAACATGCAGGATATGTCCAGAACAAAACCAGGCCAAACCCAGCTTGCACATCCTGCTCCATGCTTCTCACCACTGCCTGGTTCACGTGCATGTCTGCATGCGAAGGCACCCACGCTGTGGCTATGCAGACAGAGATGTCCCTGGGGAACCTCCCAGTGGAGTGATCTTGGTGGGGTGACCTCCAGTGTTTAGGAAACAACCCCAGCCTGGACGGGTCGGAAAGCATCACCGGTGGCACCACACCCTTCCTGGAACTGGCTTCAGGGCAGGGAACAGCAAGTGGCCACTGAATGGTGGTGGGTGGGAACCAGAGTTGACCAATGAAGGGAGCGAATATGTTTTAGTGTCCGAGAAACAGCCCAAGACTGGGTGCTATCTCTGCCCATGCCCTGCCCAGGCCCCAAGGACAGGCAGGACAGGGCAGGAGAGCAGCAGCATCCTTTCCACCCCTTCAGTCACCCCGAACACATCCTGCTGGGTGCTCCCTGTGCCAGGTCCCTGCCCTGCTGCAGTGCACAAGGTGACACTGGGAACAAAAGGGATGTGCTGCTGAACAGGGGGCCAAAGCCAGAGCTTTCCAGCCCCTGAAACCTGCAGTAGGTAGAGAGGAGTTGCAAGTGTCATGCCGATAGATGCAGGCAGATTGGCGAGGAACCAAGATGCTGGTACATTTGGCTAACACAGGAATGCTGCTGGGGGCTTGGGTGTCCCCAGCCAATCCCTGCTCAGACCTGACCATCCCACTCCCTCTCTGAGCTGGGCCTCAGGTCCCCCACAGCCTCCTTGACTGGGCTCACCCCAACCTCCACCCAGCTGAATCCACCTCAATACCTTGTGGGCAGTCCCCTTGTCCCGGCCATGCCTCACCTACCTCAGCCCTCGCTCCTTCCAGTCTGTTTCCCTGCCGAACCACGGGGATGCCGGGCTGCATCCCACAGCCCCACACGTCTCCGACGGGGACGTGTCACCGTGTCCTCTGAGCCGTCTCTGACCTACTGCCCTACAAGCTGGGGTGTGCGCCGGCGCCGTGCAGGGGACGCTGCCCCGCGGCCCGGGCTGGGGGCTGCTGGCCCCATCTGCAGCACGCGGCTCCTGCCCGGTGCATTAGCGGCACCGGGAGATGGGGCCTGGGGCAGTGGTGGCTTTCTAGGTCAGAGCCAGCGAGGAGGCTGGGTGAGGGGCTGTGCTGGGTGAGGGGCTGCGCTGGATGACGGGAGGCTGGATGAGGGGCTGTGCTGGATGAGAGCTCCTGGCCAGCTCCTTGTCTCATCTGGCTCTGGGTTGGAGGGAACGCCCCTGCTCTACTGCCCTGGCTCTGCACCCAGAGTGAGCAGGCTCCTGGACAGGGCACCTCAGTGTACCCCAGCACCCAGCCAAAGGCATGCTCTGGGGACAGAGACCCTGCCATGCTGCCCACTCTGGGAGACGCCCCCAAGTCCTGCTGTGGGGCCATCGGGGATGAAGCCATGAAGCTGCGTAGGTCACTACATGGCCCTGTGCCCGCAACGACCCCGGTGAAATGGCTGATCCCCAGGACACGCCCCTGCAGATAAGAGGGTCCTGTGCTGCCCTGGCTCACTCCTGCACCTCTCCATGGGGAGGGTACCCAGCACAGAGCACCCAGTCTGTCTCTGGCATGGCATGGCAGAGAACTCCGGCCACAGGGCATCATGCTGAGGACTCTGCACAGGACCAGGGACTGTGGCACCTGGCCATGGCCCAGCTCACCGCAGCACTGACAGCCTCACCCACACCAGGGGATTGTGGTGCTGCCAGGGCCTCGCACAGGCTCCGCCACGCAAGGATCCATCCCCAAAGCTTGTGCCTTCCTGAAGGAGAAGTAAATCCTGCCCACAGCAGTGCCCTGCTCTGCCCACACTCCCCCTGCTCCATGGTTGATGGAGACAAAGTGTTGCTCCACTCACCCCTCCCGGCACTGTCTCCAAAGCCAAGGGCACCCTGAGGTTATCTGCCTGCATGCGCAGCACCGACATGAGACAAGGAGGGAGATGGGGAGCAGTGTATCCTTCATCCCCACAGCCAGCCCTGCTGCAACCTCAGCCATCCAGGGCAGTCCAAATCCACCCCACTGCCAATCACACCTTGCAGTCCAGTGGCCAGTGGCACAATGTGGTGACATGGGCATCTCTGGCTGCCAAGCAATAGGTTAAGATCTACAGGAGGGTCCGTGTTGAACAAGCACAGAGCTCCCTCATTCACAAGCACAGGGCAGCCCCCAAGGTCACCTCACATGCCCACGGGGAGGAAGGGTCTGACACCCGCAGTGCCACAGACATTCCCAGCCCACAGCTGGAGCATGGCAGGGGCAGAAGACAGCAGATGGTGTGTCCCCTGCAACTGCAACATGCACCTCCAGGCCATATCTGGGGAGCACTGGCCCCAGCATGGGTATGAAGCCGCAGGCAGTGCTCTATCCTGCACCAAACTGACATGACTTATAGCCACCCCAGGAGGGCCAGAGCAGCACTCTCAGGAGGCCAAATACCTCCTCGAGCTCTAGGACAGCTCAAACGCCCAAGTTATTTATTTTCTCCTGTGCCGAAACAGGAAACCTCCAATACGTTCAAACCCTGGACCCTTGCCAGAGTTGGGGGCACCTCAACAGTGCAGCAGGAGCCGGACACATCTGGCAAGAAAATGTGAGCCCTGGAAGTGCTGGGTTGTGCCCATCTGGCAGGAGATGCCCCTGGCTCCGTGGGTGGAGGGATGGAGGCCAACGGAGTCCCAGAAGGAGGGACCCTACTCAGCAGCACACCCTGCTCCATGTGGAGTCATCCATCAGCAATGACACCTCGGTGCCCAGTTCTCACTGGGGTGATGAGGTCTGACCCAGCCTGTCCCACTATGGACCACCAGCAGCCCCACAGGACATCCCCAGTGGGGAAGCCACTCAGACCGACTGGTGTAAACTGGAGAGCACTTCTGAAAGCAGCAGCATTCACCCCAGCAGGACTCTGGCTCAGGGCTTCTGCAGCCACAGACCCTGCACTTTTCTCAGCTCCCTGCTCCAGGAACACCCAGATCAAGCTGGACACTTCCCACATGCTGGGACAGCAGCTCATTCTGGCTCAGGAGCCCATCAGCCCCAAGAAGACCCAGCTGGCCCAGCAGCACCAGCACTGCTGGCAGGGAAGCATCTCCTGGGATGTGGGGACATGATCCAACCCTAACCAGACTGGCTGTAACCTATGTACCACTCCATCCGCCCCCACTGCGCCAGCTGTTCTCCCGCCGCCGGCCGAACAGGAGCGGGCGAAACCTCCTGGAGAGCCCCAGTCCGGGCACAACTCCCCGCACGGGCACGTACCCCGTGGTGATGTCATCATCCTCCGTCAGCGTCTTCCCCATCAGATCACTGTCACTCATGTACCCCGACTTCAGCTCCACGTCGTCGGTGTCCAGCGCCTCGACCAGCTCCAGGCGGGAGATGTGGCTCAGCTTGCTGGGGCTGCGCATGGGCATGGTGTGCGAGTAGTGCGCCCGCTCCCCGTGCATGTACCAGCTCGGGGTGCCCTCGGAGCGGCAGGTCCCCCCAACCGATGGCGCGTCCCCGGCCTGCAGGCGCGGGCTGGACTGCCCGTAGCGCCAGGACAGCGGGGAGGAGCGGTTGGAGAGGCTGGAGACGCTCCGTGGGTTGGCTTCATCACTGTCATAGCAGGTCATCTCGAGGGAGCTGCGAGGACAGGCAGTCAGGGGGTTAGGGCAGGGCACAGGCGGCAGTGGAGGTGTGTGCCCTACCTCACCCCCCCAGAACTGGGTCTGCAAGTGCTCAGATACCAAAACTGTCCATTTTGAGGCAGCCAGGCAAGGCCAGAGGCTCCCAGGACTGTGGTTGCAAGGATGCTGTTTGTCCTGCAACCCCCTCCATCTCAGCTGGCAAAGAACAGTCCCCTCCTTCCCTGTCTAGTGGTGTTGCACAAAGGCAACACTCTACCACAGCCCCACCCACCCACCACGGAGCAGGGCCAGGGGTGCCACCAGGACTGGTGGCAAACACACCTGGGAGAGGGGTCAGCACTGTTCTGGAGACTGGCCCCAGTCCCAAAACCCAGCCGTGCTGAACTCTACTAATAGGGCACCTTTAGGGGGAAGCCCAGAAATGTTCCCCTGTGTCTGGGCTGCTTCTGCTCAGCCACTTCCCCTCCAGCACTTCAACCTCTGTACCTCAAGATCACAGCAGACCCAGGACAGGACAAGCTGGGGTGGTGGCACCAATCCCAGGGAAGCCATGCCGGGGAGTGGAGGCTGTGAGCAAAAGGATGCCGACGGACAGACCTGGGACCAGTCCCTGCAGCAGCACCCCACACTGAACCCCTGCAGACTGAACCCCCACATCTGGGCAGGAAGGATGACAACAAAGAGAGGGCTGCCAGCCGCAGAAGCTGCCCACAAGCACAGTGCTCTGCAGACAGCCCAGAGCCCGCGAGCGCTTCAGGAATGGGGAGTTCCATCACTCCCTGCGCCTCTCAGGGTGTATTTTGGGCAAACAGTGATGCTAAAACTAAATTTAGTCACGAGAAACGATTACTTCTTGGAGCAGCTCCTTGGGAACCCACAGTCCTCGAATTGGCTCCAAACGCTACTATCAGTAAATTATTCCCTAGCTTGGATTAAACGTTCCTGCAGGAGCACCCAAAGCCAAACCCCGGCTGCAGCACTGAATCTAAAACAGGGAACTACATAAAAAAACCGAGGAAGTTTGTTAAAGCGGAACTAAAAGGGGCAGCTAAAAGGGTTTTGTTTGTGTCGGCAGCACAAAGGCTGTTTGAGGATGTGCTCCCGGCAGCTCAGAGCTGATGCCAACCATCTCTCTGAGCAGGAGGAACAGAAGCCTCACCTCAAATCCTGGGTTCAGCTCTGGGCCCCTCATGACAAGAAAGACATTGAGGGGCTGGAGCATGTCCAGAGAAGGGCAACAGAGCTGGGGAAGGATTTGGAGCACCAGGAGCAACTGAGAGAGCTGGGAAAGGGGCTCAGCCTGGAGCAAAGGAGGCTCAGGAGGGACCTTGTGGCTCTGCACAACTCCCTGACAGGAGGGGGCAACTGGGGGGAGTTGGGCTCTGCTCCCAGGGAACAGAGACAGGATGAGAGGGAATGGACTCAGGCTGTGCCAGGGGAGGTTTAGGTTGGATATTAGAGAAAATTTCTTCCCTGAAAGAGTGGTCAGGCCCTGGCACAGCTGCCCAGGGAAGTGGTAGAGTCACCATCCCTGAGAGTGTTTAAAAAACATGTGGATGTGGCACTTGGGAACATGGTTTAGTGGTGAACACGGCAGTGCTGGGGAAATGGTTAGACTTTATGATCTTAGAGGCTTTCTCCAAGTGTCCTCCAAATGTCCACTGAGTGTCCTCAGTGACTCTGTGATTCCATGATTCTCTAAGCGCCAAGGAAGTTCATGCAGCCCTGCTGCCAGGAGTATGGTAACATCTTTCAGGAATATCATTGTGCCCTAGCAAGGGAACAGCAAAGACTGAGCCCTCAGCCACTGGATGGAAGAACTCAGTGAGGATAACAAGAGAAATTTAAGGAATAGTTTGTGGAAGGAATAAAGAGAGAGCCCAAAGCAGCTACAGGATACCAGCGATACAGGCACATCCAGAGGACTTGCAGATGACATCTGTATTGGACAGATTTGTAGGAAGTGTTCCCAGGAGCAGAATGAGTGGGTACGTGTGTAATTACAACGTACCAGGGAAGAGCTGACACAGCTTTGGGAAAGGAAAATCTGGCTCACAGCCGCAGAGGAGCTCCTGGAGGGGTGCAGGGAGCTGCCGAGGCTGCTGTGGGCTACCGGAGTAAAAAAAGCTTCCAAATAAATTCAGCTGCCATGGGATAAGAGGGAAGATCTTCACATATTTAAGTCCCGCTGAAAGGGACAGAGTGCAGGGGTAGGGATCCCTAGGCTATCCATAGTCATTTTTCTCCATGGCAGGAATGCAGCTGAGGCATCGGCCACGTGATGTACTCACAGCTCATCAAGGAAAGGAAGTGATAGTGAAGAGTCAAATCCCACCAGCAATGCTAATTTAATCACCCTTAATGTCCTCGCCCTATTTTCCTAAGACCTGAGCTGAGGAGGATTTCCGAAGGAGCTGAGCGCTGGGGTGAGGAAGGAGGTGGAGTTTGACACTGATGAAATCGAAGCTGAACACAACTGCAGCCCTGGCTTGGTATGAGCAGTGCTGGGCTCTGACCCAGCTCCTGCACCGAGCAAAGGGGTGGCAGAGCTGTAATGGATAATTTCAGGAAATGGCCAGCTCGGAAAATATTGTTGTGACCGCATGCAAATCCCACTGCCACAGCTCTCTGCTGCTCCTGGCTCGGAAGACATCCAGGAAGCACAGCAAGGTCTAGAGATTTTGGGTGATGAAGAGGGAGATCAAGGGGCTGCTTCATCCTGGGTAAGGCTGGTTGAGGGGTGACACAGGAAGATCTGTAATGGTGAGTGGTGGGTGAAAGGTGGGAGGAAGCTGCTGCTTTTTGTCCCTTCAAAGACAAAAAACAGGATCGAGGGAGACCACGAGGTGGCAACACACTCCAGGAGAAGGATGTTCCACATCCCCACTTTCCCGACCGGCTGACACCCACACAACCTTGCAAACCCAGAGTGAAGCAGAAACCTCAAGATCTCAAGAACCTCAAGAAACCTGCGAGATCTCAAGTGAGTGACCCAGGGGGGCACAGGCAGTCCCAGATGTGTGTCACAGCCCCCTAGAGACATTGTGCTCTGGTTCTCCACCAGGTGCTCACCCTGTCCCCATCCCCGCCATCCTCTCGCTCCAGTCTGGGCAAGGCACGCCAGGGTACCCCCACCTCTGCTCCTGGGCTCTGGCTGAGAGTTCCTCCATCATCACCCTACACACAGCAGAAAATCTAAGTCACGGATAGGGATGGAGCCTCTGGTGCAAACTGAGATGGGTACAGGGGATACCTTCACCTCTGGTGGTCCATTCAGGATCACCTGACCACTGGGAACAGACCTCACCCCCTTTCTCTGCTCTGTCAGCTCCCCTCACTGCCATCACTCCCCAACTCCCACTGTCCCACAGCACTTTCAGGGACAGGACTCTGCTGCAGCACCACACAACACCCCATGGATCTGGGGGCTTCTCTCCAAGCCTCCATGCACAGGGTCCCCAGGACACAGAGCACTGCTGATTCCCTCCCACCCACATGGCCCCCACCAGGAGCAGAGCCACTCCCCATCCGCCCCAGGAAGCACACTGACTGTGGGGAAGGGGTGGGGGGGGTCCGGTGCCACGGCCTCACCTGTGAGACACCTGAGAGCCCCTTAGGCTGGACATGGTCTCCTCCAGGTTCTGACGTAGGTCCAGCACATTCTGCACTGTCCTCTTCCTCTGGGACTCAGGGTCTGTGGAGAGACAAGGTGATGGCTTTAGATGGATAGGTGGGTGGATGGATGCATGGATGGATGGATGGATGGATGGATGGATGGATGGATGGATGGATGGATGGATGGATGGATGGATGGATGGATGGAGCATCCCCCTGCCCACGGCCATGACCAGCAGCCCTGGCTCTGCCCACCAGGAAGGGACAGGGCAAGGCTGGCACCAGGCTGGAGCTGCACCACCCTGAAATGCCACTCCCAAGCATGTAGTTGGGATGGGGATGTCTAGTCCAGAAAGGATGAGCTGGCAGAGACCGAGTGGGGCTCATGACCCACACAGGTGACAGGAGCAGTGGTCCTGGAACAATGTCCCCAAACCTGCCCCTGCATCCCCCAGGCCCCACGGGTGCTCCAGCCTGGGAACATGGGTGCTGGAGCAGCATCACTTGATGTGCAGCCAGTGGGACCGAGGGGATGCCAGGGAGTGGAGGACACAGAGCCCCACTCATGAAGGAGTGGCTGCTTCTGCGCAGGGCTGGAGCAGCTGGTGGGACTGAGCCCTCACAGGCACAGCCCAGAGCTGAGTACCCCTGAGCTCTGTCTGCCCTGGGACTTCTCACTTCTCCAGGTGTGCACACCCATGGCCTGAGTGTGTACACACACACACACAGCCAGGCACCCCCCAAAATGCACATGTGCACATGCATCTGCCCACATCACAACCACTTGTGCATGCCTGCAGGCACATCCACAAACATGTACATGCACCTGCACACACAAGCGTGGGCACATCCCCCAGAGACACCTGCACAGATGTGGAAGAGCACAGACACCTGCAGAGAGGAGGGGGGTCACTCCTGGCATAGCCCCAGCAGTGCTGTGGGCTCAGGGCCATGGCTCCAGCCCCGTGTCCCCGTCCCGCTCGCGTGCACCCCAGGCACTAACAGCCGTGCCACTGCGGCTTTGATCCCTGATTTCAGGCCTTTCAGCTGCAGCCTGCCACGGATCCGCAGTGACAGCAGGCGTCAGGGACACGGGATGTGGCTCCTCCTAATGTAACGTGGCAACCAGCGCTTCAGGATTTGCAACGGCACCGGCACCGTGTGAACTGCAGGGACACGGGGATGGGGGACACTGCCGGCACACACCCCAGCTACAGGGACACAGGGATGGGGGACACTGCCGGCACACACCCCAGCTGCAGGGACACGGGGATGGGGGACACTGCCGGCACACACCCCAGCTACAGGGACACGGGGATGGGGGACACTGCCGGCACACACCCCAGCTGCAGGGACACGGGGATGGGGGACACTGCCGGCACACACCCCAGCTACAGGGACACGGGGATGGGGGACACTGCCGGCACACACCCCAGCTGCAGGGACACGGGGATGGGGGACACTGCCGGCACACACCCCAGCTACAGGGACACGGGGATGGGGGACACTGCCGGCACACACCCCAGCTGCAGGGACACGGGGATGGGGGACACTGCCGGCACACACCCCAGCTACAGGGACACGGGGATGGGGGACACTGCCGGCACACACCCCAGCTGCAGGGACACGGGGATGGGGGACACTGCCGGCACACACCCCAGCTACAGGGACACGGGGATGGGGGACACTGCCGGCACACACCCCAGCTGCAGGGACACGGGGATGGGGGACACTGCCGGCACACACCCCAGCTACAGGGACACGGGGATGGGGGACACTGCCGGCACACACCCCAGCTGCAGGGACACAGGGATGGGGGACACTGCCGGCACACACCCCAGCAGCTCCCCACAATGGCACAGCCACACGCCAGTGCTCAAGCAGGGCTCGTGCCCCTTGTCCCCATCACACTCTGGCCACGCTGCAGGCAGCACCCATGGGTGATGCTGCCCCCCAGGCTCCCCTTGCTCACCTGCCTGGGCAGGAGCACCTCAGAGCAGTGAAGCGGCTCCTATTTATGCATGAGCCTGGAAGGGGGTGACAAGCAGGAACAGCCCCGATGAGACGGGTTCAATCAAGCAGGTTAAAGTCAGTTGTAGATGAGGTAAAAGGGCTGGTGAGCCCACAGGGCACCCAATGTGGCCAGCCACATCAGAGCATAAGGACACCCACCCCTGCATGTGTCCAATCACCCCAGCCCAGCTCCCAGAACCTGGCTCAGCAGGACACAAGTCATTATTAACTCACGATTAAATCTCCGTTGTGGAGATTGGAGGAGTTAATCAGAGGCACAGAAGCTCCAAGTGGTCCCCACAGCCACAGGATGGGGATGCACAGGCAGTACGGGAGAGGGATGGAGCTGAGGTGGCTGCACACATGGAACCAGGGTGCAGGGAAGGCTCAAGAGGCCCTCAGTGCTGAAGGGTGGCACCCACCTTGCTCTGCAGCCAGGGACAAGGGGACACTGTGCCCATCTGGTGGGGCAGGCAGAAAGGGTCGTGTTGGCATCTCAAAGCTGCCAGGTCCTGCCCTCAAGTTGCCTGCAAAGATGGATTTTCAGGTTTGAAATGGCAGGGCAGGAACCTGTGGCTAAGTCCCCGGCTGTCACACTACAGTGTGTAGGGCAATGGGAGCTTTGGGCTCCCTGAACCTTGGGGAACAGGAGTACAACACCCACCAGTGTCCCCAGGTTGGTCTCCATGCAAGGAAGGTCTCAGCACCCTCAGCTCCTTCACCCTGGCCCCATTCAGTGGGTGCTGCCACCCAGACCCAGCTCCCGCAGCCAGAGAAGGTGGCATGCACACCCCAGCAGTGCCACGTCCCCATGTGCCGGGGCAGGACAGAGCGGGATGGGATGAAGAGCCACTGTTGTCCCCTGGCGCCAGCAGTGGCTCCCACCCCTGCCAGCTCGGCAGCGTGCTCCTCCCGGGCATGGCTCCCTCCCAAAACCCCGTCTGCCTCCCCCATGGCCACCCGCAGCCATTCCCCTGGGCACAGAGCCAGCGCCGGGGCCTGGCGCTGCCTCCTCCCCGGGCGCCACTGCCAGCGGGGCTGCTACAGCCATCGCCATCCAAGGAGCAGTGGGGCGAGCCCGCGCTGTGTCCCCAGCTGCCCTGACTGAGGGGCCGGCACAGGGGCACCACCTTCCCTGCACTGCTCTGCTGCTGGGGTACCAGTGGTGAGAAGCAGCATCCCAGGGCTCAGGGACAGGAGTTTCAGGGCAACGGCACCGACCCACATCCCCAGCTTCATCCATTGCACCGTTGGCCATCCGTGCCTGGATGACATCACCCCAGTTTTTGGGTGACAGTCCAGGTCACTCTGGACTCCAGGAAAAGCAGCAGCTCTCACCCAGGAAAGGGCCAAATTGGGACTGGAGGAGCTGCTCACCCACCTCTGGCACACATCCTGCTGGCTAGCACCAAAGTGCCACCATCTGCCCCCAGAGTGCTGTCCAGGTGGTGACACCAGGACTCTCGCAGTCTGTTCCCCAGGGGCAGCAAGGGGCCAGGGGCTGGCTCGGAGCTCACCGAGCCACCACATGCCAGAGCTGAGTCGAAACCAGAGCCACTGGGAGAGGCTGAAGTGTGGGAACGGCAGGAGAGCACTGGATTCCTCCCCACATCGATTTAGTAAGCTTGTCCAGCCAGATGTTTCCAGCTGCTGGAGCATGGAGCAGCAGAGAAGGCTCAGCCCATGCCGTGGCGGGGTCAGTCAGACACCCGGCCTAGGCCAGGCTCATTTTCCCGGCAGCTACAGTTGGGATGTGTTCGACAGCATTCCCCACTCCACTGGAGCTGCAGGCTTAGGGACCGAAGTCTCCCTGCCCCAGCTCCAGGCTGGCCTGCAGCCCCTCAGCAGACCCCGCTGCTCTCGCAAGCTCCGTCCATCCTGCTGTTACGCAGGGAAGGGGGTGCTGGCTCTGGCACTTTGCCCCCCATTCTGACCATGCACAGGGCAGCCCTGAGATGCAGCCACTGTCCCCAGGCCCTGCACTGGGAGGTCACCAGGCCCCATTGCCCAAGTCACTTGTTCCTGTGCCAGCCTGGGTCCCACTTGCCCATACCCTCTGCTGTGCTTGGGCAGCTTTCACTGAACTAAGAGCTCTCATTCAACACTCTTTTCTCAACTGGGCCCTTTCAGTGCTGTCTTCAACATCAGCAAATATGATACAGATCCACTTGGCACACAAGGAAACTGAGGCAGGAAGCCTCAGCCTACCCCCGACCACCCCCTCACCTGCAGCACTCCCTGGGCATGGCCTCCAGTGCCAACCACCACATTACACACACTCAGCACTCTGGCATTGTGGGTGCCTGGCCCCGACCCACGCAGTGCCCATTGCCCCCATCTCCTGCCTGGCCAAGCTGGGACAGCAGCAGGTACCATCACCACAAGAAGGAGAATCTGCAAGGTGGGATGCAGAGCCAGAGGCAGCCAAGGAGGAAGAAGAGGAGGAGAAGGAGAGAAATGTGCTGGAATGGCTGGCTCAGGGCACAGCAGTGTTTGCTGCGAGTCTGACTGTGACAGGCAGCACAGAACCATGGCTGGACAAGGCTGGGGAGCTCCAGGTTGTACTCATGTCCAGCTCTCCCCACCACCTCCCAGAGCAAGCAGCAGCAGTTCCTTTGTCCGCGTGTTGGGGTGCAGCCGCGGCCCCGCAGCTGGGTGCTGCCGACGTGGCCAAGTACGTCAAGGAATGAGGAAATAATCAACTCCAAATGGCTCTGACAGTTCATTTCAAAGAAGCATGTGGCCACCAGCTCCCATTGGGGCCAGGCAGGGCTGCATCCGTGGGACACGTGTGCCCCATGTGCCTTGGCACAGAAACTCGCTCGTGTGTGTGTATGTGTTTGCATCATTCCTGTGGGGGCCACATGGCAGCAAAAGCCTGCAGAAAGGTGCGTGTGTGCACGTGCATCACCTATGCCTGTGACCTTGCACATGTGCCCACGTGTCCACACGCAGGCAGCGGGACAGCAGGACATGATACCAACACTGGCACAAGGGTGCCAGGCTTGCATGGGTGCACCGTCTGCACCTGTCTTCACTCAGCATTCACTCTTGCATTTTCTTGCCCCCCGAGACCCAACTGGTCTCATTTCAGAGGATCCAACTGGGAAAGGACTCCTGTTGACCCAGTAAAGATTTCAACAGCAAGCAGGAATTCACCGGGAAAGGCTGCATGGTGTTCCTGAGTCATCCTGGTGGGCCCCTATTACACAGTAGCTGTAACGAATTTCCCCAGGCTGGAAAACATTTTTAACTGCTTGCTCAATTCCTTCCAGTGCATTGAAAAATCCACTAATAAACTCTGTAATAAAACCCATTCTCATGGGGCTGTGAGCCTCCTCCGGCCCCGCCGCGCTCCCCGGCTCCACGAACCCTTGAGCAGACTCACACTGTTCCCTCCATCTGTCTCAGCCCCTACCCCCAGTCCTGTTTATGAACAAATCATCACAGACAGTATTTTGTTGGTATTTTTCTTGAAAACCCTCCACTCTGGCACTCAGAGACCACCCGAGGGGAAACCCAACAGCCCGAGCCCGGTGTGAACCTCACTGAGCCCCACGGATTCTGCACTCACACCTCACAGCCTGCGACTCTAACCCTGGCATCTTGGTGCGCCAACAGCAGCATCTTCCTGAATGGAGGAAATGGCTCTATCTTGCATTATTACATCCAGCTCTGATTCCCACTCCTGGATGCCTGGGCAGCGGGATGGTCACAACCTGCAATCCTCCTCTTTGGGGCTTAACTGTCTTTCTCCCCCCAAAAGCTCCCAAATAGGCAAAATGAGCAGTGGAGATGGCTAACAGGGCTCTGTGGGGTGACTGCCAAGTCTGCTGTGTCGGCCTTGTTTTCCAGCTCAGCCCTGCAATCCCTGCGTGCTCCCACCAAGGATGTACCAGTAGCCCCAAATCACCCCTCTCTCTCAGGAGACGTCCTAGGGCACCCAGGCTGGGCAGAGCATGTCTTTCACACTTGCTCATGCCCTGGGAAAGCATTGTGCTCTCTCCTGCAAACCTGTTGCCCCACCCAGAAGGCAGCAGGTTCATTAGCACTCCTGGTTTAATTGCTTTCATTGGTGTGAGCAGAGAGCTGGCTGCCAGCCCTGCATCCTCTGCAGCAGTGTCAGGAGAGGGTCCTGCTCCCCAAAGGGCAGGGACAGGGCCACCCAGCACCCTGGTAATGGGGTACCAGGGTACCTGGAGAGCTGACTGGTGCTCTGCTGACCCCAGGCAGATGGATGGGGAAAACCTGGCCACCATTCCCTGGATGACAGCAGCATCCCCTCAGCAGGTGCTATTCCCCATGGACATGGAAGCACAGCCTCCTGCCATCGGGGATGGGGATGTGCAGGGGAAGCTGCAGATACCTGAGGGCCCCAGCCGTGACTCCACTAAGGCAGGCTGGCCTCTGCACATGCTGCTGCCCTGCACGTAGCCCTGCAAGGCTATGGGAGGAGGTTGGACACAGCCCAGCAGGTTTTGCACTCTCCCTTGGCTGAGAGAAGAAAGGCCAGCAGTAAGTCTTGGGGGAGACAATGGGGTTGCAGCGGGCAGCACTGTGGGGATAGCATGTGTCCCACAGAGACCATGTCCCCCAAGGAGCACCAGGCCCTGCGGAGCCAGAGGCAGAGAGGTGACAGGACCCCGCTTCGGCATGGCCACCCCACATCTCACACCTTGGTGGACCCTTCCTCAAAATGACATGGCTCTGCGGGAGGCTTTAAGGGTGGCTGCAGAGGGGAAGGAAGCCGATTCCCTGCCTGCACTCACTGCCTCTATCATTGCACCCCCACCACTGCAGTCATCATCACTGCCATCACCCCACCATTCCCATCACCACCACCATCCCCATCACCCCACCATCCCCATCACCACCCCATCCTCATCACCCCACCATCCTCATCACCCCACCATCCTCATCCCCCCACCATCCTCATCACCACACCATCCCCATCATCCCACCATCCCCACCACCACCCCATCCTCACCACCACCATCCCCATCACCACCATCCCCATCACCACCATCCCCACGGGGCAGCCCCACGCTGTGGGAGGGAGCCACCACCTCCCCGCTGGCAGGTGAGAGCAGACAATAAGCAGCCGTGCAGCAGTGACAGGCTGGGACTTGAGCCGAATCAGCACTTTAGGGGCGATCGTGGCTGCTAAGCCTTGCGAATCACTGCTCGTAACAAGGGCAGGGCTGAGAGACCTGGAGCCTGGACCCTGTCTGGCTCCAGTGAGCCAAGCTTTTAGAAGGGATACAGACTTTCTCAGGCTAGAGCAGCCATAAATCCACTTAATTGGGTCTCTCCCATACACAAGTTTCCAAATGAACCCGCTGGAGAGATCCAGACTGGGCCTCCAGCCCATTTGTGGGTTATTCTTTCAATGGATGCTGCACTTGGCCCCAAACCACCCCACCTGCACATCCAAACCACAGTTCCTTTTCCAGCTCCAGAGCCTCTAGCTGCTCCATGTCCATGCACCCCACCTCTATGCTGCCCTCTGCTCCCCTGTGCTGATGAGCTGGGGGAGCCCAAAATGCCCCGTGTTGGGACAAACCCTGCTCCTGCACAAGGTACTGCACATCCCAGAGCCGCACGTGCCTCCAAAGCTGCTCCTGAAAGCATCAGAGGAGATGGGAGCATCCCAACACCCTGTCCCCAGCACCATGGGTCTCCAAAATAACCCATGGAAACACCTGTGCAGCTTGGGAGGGAGGGGCGTGGCAGCTGAACAGGCCAAATCCATGCTCCAAGGGGTGCCCTGAGCCTCTGGACACTGGCACACACGGTGGCAGTCAGACACGGTGACACTAACTCCCTGCTGACAGCCCCAAGGCCTTGGGCACACGGAGACAGTGTCACCAGTGGTCACTGCACCTGGGATCTGTGCTAAGCTGACAGAGGAGGGTCAGACTGGTCACGCAGCACTCCATGCCTCAGTTTGCCCTGGAGCCTGCTATTCTCCCCATGGATCTGCATTACTAAGGTGTGCTAGTGCCGTGCTGGCCCCCAACACAGCACAGCTGTGTCCAGCCTGGTTTCAGCATCCCCAACCCCCACACACAACACCCTTCCCACAGCCACCAGCAGACGGTCAGGGCGATGCTGCAGACCCTGTGCAAAAAAAGCCAAAAAGTGGGGAAGAAAGGGAAAAAAGCCCTAATTCCCCAGGGTCAGGCAGAACAGCGCAGCCAGGCCCCGGCACAGAGGCCCCAGAGCAGCCGGCAGCAGCGGGTTCACACTCCCCACACATCACCAGACGCAGGTTGGACATTGTAGAAATTCAAAATTCCAGATGGCTCTTTTTGGGTGGGTTTTTTTTTCGGTTTTTTTTTTTTTTTGCCTTGCCTCATTTCCAAGGCAACAAGACTCCCTGTCATCTGCCAGTTGCCATAGAGATTTCACCTGATTCTGCTTCAGCGGAAGAGAAAGCCGGGCTCCTCGCTGCTGCCGAGGAGCCACGAGCCGCGACCGCCTTCAAACTTACTGGGAAGAGCGAAGATAAATGGGGCTTTATATGAGGAAGGCAATGGGCTGATTCAGAGGATCAAAGGAAGGAACTGCGGGTTTCTATAGCACAAATCAGCCCTTCACTTAACTGCTTCGGTGCCCTCCAGATGTGCCCTGCATCTGGGGACATCGCCAGCTCTCACTCCAAGCTTTGCCTGGTGGAGGAGGGGGGGAATCCCGCACCCACTGCTGACAGCGTATCAAGGACCAGTCTGGGTTCCCTGCAGGGAAGGGAGGGCACAGGGCATGTGCAGGTCACAGCCATGTCCTAACCCCATAATGACCCTCCCTCACTGTGTGCAGCCCTTCTCCAAAGGCCCTGTGACCTAGAGAGTCGTGGGGAGGACAGGGCAAATGCAGGAGCAGCTAGGGAGGAGGAGAGGCCCGCTGGCTGTGCTCAGCATGGCTTGGCTGTCATGGACACTGGGGTCAAGCACCACAGGCCCCCAGGGCAGCCACATGCAGACAGCCACAGGATACGGGCACCAACGCCATCCCAACAGCCCCACCACTGCTGGGGATCATCCATGGAGATGGTGTGGATGTGTCCACGCCCCAAGCCCAGGTGCAGCACTTGATTCAGTCATTCCTCCCAGACCCACCCTCATCCCAGGCCCCTGTGACAGTAGCCCTTGGACTCTCAGTCCAAGATGCCCCAAATCAGTAGATCTTATGTCCCCTTCCTGGGGCTCCGCGTTGTTGATGATGTTGAATCCCTTGGGCATGGGAGAAGATCCCAGGCACTGGGAGGGTGCTCACAGGTGGCAGTCACCCTTGGGTACAAGAGGCCAAGGTGCCCACACCCATCCCTCCACGCTGCTCCCCGCTGGGTGCCCAGGCCTGGCTGAAAGGGCATTTATCAGTCCCCAGAGCCTCTCCCCTCCCCAGCCCACATCCCTGCACTGGGGCCGGCAGAGAACGGCCCGGCCGGGCAGCTCTTGGCTCGAGTTGGCTCTGTTCTGCAGGAGAACAGTCATTAGCAGAGCCAAATTCCCCATTCCCAGCCAGAATACGGCCATGCTTGGGGAAGCTTTATATTCACAGAGACAAACAACTCACATTTGCTTTTTAACTGTTGGAATTGCACCCACTGGGACGGAGCGAACAGGGAGCCTTTTGTCCCCCTCGCCTTGTGACTGAGAGCTTTGTGCAGAGCAATGCGTTGCAAACACAATTCTCCCCGGCCTCAGCTGGGCTCTGGTAGACACTTGGTCTGTCTGTCCATCACCAGATCAGCCAAAGAGTCCTCATGTGTCTCCAGCAGGAATGCAAAATGTCCTCCCCCAGCTTCCCTGGCAGCCTGTGGAGCTGCTCCACACTGAGAGATCAGAGCCACCCAAATGGACCCAAAACACAGCTGGCAATGGGGGCTCTTCACCTCCCAAGTGCCAGGGGTGGGCAACCAGAGTGGCAGGAGGCTACAGGCAGCAGAGCTGCTCCCTTGGGTTCCAGCTTGCCTGGATGCAAGGAAGAGCAGCTCCAAGCATGGAAAATCCCAGCACGGCAAGGCACAAAAAGCAGCTCATCGTGAGCCTCCAGAGAAGGTGCCCCAGTCACTCCCCAGACAGGGTGTCTCTGGAAACCTCCAGCCCACTGCCGAGCTCCTGAATATTGGAGCTGGAATTGATTAAGCTGTGGGCACCAGCAATCCTCAGAGCTGTCACTCCGGAGAGGGACAAGGGACAGCTCTCCCAGAGTGGGACATGTCCTTGACGCACCAGCTGAACCCCCATCTCAGCCCAGCAGCACCACCCAGGGATGAACATCCTTCACTCCAGAAGAGTGAGACCCCGGAACAGCTGCTCCCCTCCAAAGCTCAGCTGCAGGAAGGGGCTCAGCACTGCAAGCTCACCCTGGGCTCTCTGCAAAGCCTGTGGGATGTACACCACGAGGGTCCAGCTGACAGCAGGGCCAGACCCCAGGGTAGGTCATCAGCCCTTGCACGAGAGGGTCCCTCAAGAGCCCGTGCAGAGAAGAGACTGGGCAGGAGGCAGAGCACCTCGGGGGGCAAGCCCAGCTTAACGAGTTCCAGGCTCGTTAGTGGATCTATTGTTGCCACGTCCCGCGGGAGGAGGGAGATAACACAGGCTATTTTTGCTTCCATCTGGGGAATCATTTTCCTCCAACATGTACTGCCACGATGCTAATTTTTAAGGCTGATGATTAATTGATGTCAGGCTCATTATGGGGCCAACGGATCCCTCTTCCCCGGGAGCGCCAAGGACAGAGGGAGACGTGTTTTGACAGATGTCGTTGGAGCTGCGTGTGAGTGACGTCCTAACAACGGAGGAGAATAGGAGCCATTACCATGGAAAGCCCTGGAAATGGGAAGGGAAGTGCCTGCACGCGACCCCGGCACCCCTCCTCGAACAGCCCCTAATCAACCCTTCACGCTCTGCCCCGTGGTTACCAGGGCTTTGCTCCGGAGATAAATGCTCTTTGTGAACGCCCAGGGAGAATTGAATCTCCTGCCTGCGGCGAGGAGGGCTTGGCCTTTCTTCTCCCCCTCCCCAGCCTCGCAGGAGGGCCAGGTGCCAAATTCACTCTGGCACCAGGAGCAGCAGCCTGCGGGGAGCCGGAAACAAGTCTGCTGCACATATGATCACCAGGATCCCGAAAGGCTCGGGCTCTCCCTGCACCTGTGGTCCCCTGCCAGTGGGGTGGGCAAGCACTGCTGTGGTGCCTAGGGCTGTTGGTCCTACCAGGCACTGGGGTAAGGTTCACCCCCGAAAATCGTGGCAGCATCTGTAACAGCAGCCCAGGCAGGGCTGAAGACCAACAAGCATATCACAGATTTTGGGGTCCCTTCAGTCTGCCCAGGTGATGTTCACCCCAAAGCACACCCCTCAAGCTCTCCCAAAGATGAAGCCGTGCATGGTGAGTGGCATGAGGTTTGCTTGAAGAGGACACCATAGCTCTGACAGCAACACAATGACCTCCTGTATTCCCCAGGTCTCCTATGCTCCTGCCCAGAAGCAGATGAGGCATCCTGCTAACTCAGTGGAGAGCATGGGGTGATCCTGATCAGTGCAGGTGATCTCCCCTGCCCACTATGCCAGCTCCCCAGGGCCACCTTCACTGCAGTCAGGGGTACAGAACATCATGCCCTGCCACAGCCTGCAGCTTGCTTCCCTCCCTACCAACACTGCCATTACCTCTGCCGGCCTTGTCACCTCCTCCTCCAGACTTCTCTGGGAAAGGTGCCTAACCCACTGGAGCCACGAGCAGCACCAGCCCCACATTTCTCCCCATCCTGGGGCTCCACACCCAGCACCCAGGACTCCATCCTGCAGCCCCACAGCACTGCCTCACACCCCTGTGCCAGGGACATGCTGGGTGTGTGCCGGGGAACTCAGCAGCACCGCTCTCCCGCATCCATACTCAGCCAAATTCGACACCAGCTCCAAAGGCTGCGCTGCCGATCTGCCGGTGGTGTTATTACAAACTTGTGTTAATTGCTGCACAGTGCCTCGAGCACCCTTCACAGGGAGAGGGATGCAGATAAACTGCCTATTCTTAGCACTGATGGTTCCCCACTCCCAGTGCCGGCCCACACCATCCTCCAACTGCTTCCAGACCTGCTCCCCCTCTCACAGTGCACTCGGAGAGTCCCCACCACCAGGGAAAGGTTTTCTTGAGCAGCAGTTGTGTTTTTCCCACTAAAAGTGATTTGCAGAGAAGGAAGGTCCTGTCTCCTTCAGGAAATCTATTTGTGCCACAGGAGGGAAGGGCATGCTTGGGACCAGAAAGCTCTGCGGGAGCCACCAGTCAGTCCCTGGTGCCCCAGGGGCTACAGGCCAGCACGGAGGAAGTGTTCTTTACCTCCAATCCACCACCTGCATTACAGTGAGTGAAGGGATGCTGACACACTTTACTACTCTATGCAAAGAGCTGCTGTTCCACCTACAACTCCAAATTTTACTGGGGGCCTGGCAGTACGGACGGACAGGATAGAAAATGCTCCAAAACAGGCACCAGTGCCAATCAGAAGGATTTCAGTGGAGCCTCTGGACTCTCCACCGTGTGCCAGCTCCTGTGGCTGCCCTCACTATGTACCTGCCAACGCAAAGGGCTGAGTGACATGTGACGACAGCGGCCACGAGCCTCCGGGCACAATGGGTGAGTGGCCACTCGCGTCTGGACCCCACACACCGGCAAGCCCCATCCCCTGCAGGCTGCAGGATCCCTTTAAGCATGCCGAGACCACACCGAGTTACAGCCCCAGTGTGGACAGCTGGGATCCCCAGCCGAGCTCGAGACAATGCCATTCCCTGCGCTGTCAGAGCGCCAGTGCACACCGTCCCACAGGCAGGCCCTTCTGGGAATGCCACACTTCAAGGATGGCACACAGGAGTCCCTGGCAGCACCGCAGCCGGGATTTATCTCCTCTAAGACATCTCAGCTCCATGCAATGGCTGCCTGCACAGCACAAGCCCTCTTCGCCGTGGGAAGCAGCTCTGCAATGTGCTTTGAGCTCTTCTCCCCAAATTTGCTCTGGGGGCCTGTCCAAGCACTGACGATGCACAGCCCAGAGCCACAACTGCTGCAAGAGAAGCCGAGCCAACACTACAGCTTGGGGGGAAAGCATCAGCCAAAAGTCACTCAAACAAGGAAGCAATTTGTCTTATTCTGGCTACACGCCCTTGAAAAAGGAGCGTGGAGCAGGGAAATCAGGATCACGTGCAGCGCGCTGACCGAGCACCCACCGCAGTGGCAACGGGGAGCATTCACACCAGGAGCCTGACAGACAGAACAGAACACGGGAAAAAGGATGGAAAAAGAAATGCCATGTGACCCCTCGCTCGATCCAAGGCAGACATCACATCCAACAGTTCAGAATATGAAATACGCACAATGAGCTCCAGTGAGTAATTAATCCCTTCAGGAACACTGTAAGTGATTGCAGACAGCTTACCAAGAAAAAAAAATTGGAAAGTCATTGAAAAAATTACCATAAAATGTTTCTTTTTCTTTTCCAGCCTGAAATACAATAAGATCTGCAATGAGCCCTCTCTGCTCTGCACAGTGTGACAGCAGTGGATTTCCAACAACAAGCTGGTTTTCCAACAACACTCAATCTACCTGCCAAGGTGACAGTTATGAGAAACCAGCCCAGCCTGAGCGACGGCAGCAAGAGTGGCCGGTCCCAATGCTCAGCTCTGGCCTTGGCATCAGTGGGCCACGGTGGAGGAACATTTCTAGAGGAACAAGGCATGGCACGAAAAGGTGTCCATGATATCTCACAACTTCATCAGCGATTCAAACTCTCCAGATGACTTTCGCAGGCCAGAGCTTGGCTTGGGGAGCAGGACAAGCTCTCCTGGTGATGGGATTTGGGCTCGGGCTCCCTGGCAATGCTTAGCTCGGTAAGCCAACCCCCTCTCCTACCTCCATCTCTCCTCACTATCCTTGTGCTCCTTCTTGCCTTCTTCCACTTTCACCAGCACTAACCAGCCAGTTCTCCAGCTAGAAGGCTCCAATTTGGGACAAATTCTGACCCATTGCACCCAAAGTCCCACATCTGCTCACTGCTCTGCACCAACAGGCAAGGAACCACATCTGTTCATATCTGCCCCTGTGCAAAGTGAGCATGTGTGGGTGATCAACCCTGCAATCCCCCGTGAACAGACGCACAAGCACCCAGAGGCATCTGCAGGGCGGTCTGCCTCTCCCCCTCCTCCAGCCTCAGTCCCCCACCTCCAGCCTCAGTCCCCCACCTCCAGCCTCAGTCCCCCACTTCCAGGGAGCACTGACCTCCAGCACAGCCAGGGGGAATTACAGAGCACAGCAGCTGCCTTTTACTTCCATAACTCCATGGTAGTTTTCAACCAACTACTACTACTTCTACTTGTAAAACTGGAGTTTATTAAAAAGCGTATTAGGAAAGGTATTTTCTCCTGTCAATAAAGTGACTTAAAATTAGTTGGAACTTTCAAATTAAAAACACAACCTAAACTTTCACTTCCACTCACAATCACTCTGATTTGGAAAACAGAGTTTTTTCCTCATGTCCTCTCCTGGGTTTTCTCCCCTCTCTCCTGTTCTCTCCTCACCATGTTTTTGTTTAAAAATTCATCAGGCCAGGGAAAAATGCCGGGGCAGGAAAAGAGGCAGGGGGGGCGGGGGGAAGCAGAAGAAACTGTAGCTTTTGCAAACCCATCTCAACACAGGGGAGAAGAGCTTCCAGACTCGCCTCCCTGCTCTTGGAAAGCGAGAGGCACTAGGAAGGACAAGGGAATATTGTATATTAACCAGCCTCCTGCATGCTCCAGCAGCGGATGCAGCCTCGCTGACCCTCCTCAGAGTTCTGTGATCCTCCCTGGCCTAACAGCTCCTCCAGCATGGCAACCAGGGGCAAAAGGGATGGACAAGGCAGGAAAACAACCCTGTGTGTCGGTGTGGGATGCAGCCTGCTCCCAGCACTGACCATAAACCCTGACTGCTGCTCCCAGCTCATGACAGGGCTCTTACCCCAGAAAGACAAGTGTCAGCACACAGGCACAGCTCTGAATTCAACACTGACTGATGGGAGGCATATCCCACAGGTGACGTTAATTTGGGGAAGGACTAAGATGATGTTACACAGCAGCAAGGTCGCTGCTGTACCCAGTGGTACAGACACAATCACCACAGAACAGTTTGGGTTGGAAGGGACCTTAAAGACCATCTCGACCTAACACCTTCTAATATCCCAGGTTGCTCCAAGCCCCATCCACCCTGGCACCTGAACACTTCCGGGGATGGCACAGCCACAGCTTCTCTGGGCAACCTGTACCAGGGCCTGACCACAATTACAGTAATGAATTTCTTCCTTGACATCCCTTCCTGCATCCCTGAGCATCCCTGCAGTCTCAGGGGTCACTCTCACCCCAGGCAGATCCCGCTCTGCTGTTCCAGAGCTTCCCCCTTACAACATGATTTTTGAGGGCAGCCGTTGCGCTCTCCACACAGGACGTGTGTAGCATCAGCTTACGAGTGAGCACACTCTGCCAGCGGATGAAAAGCTATATGGAAATGGAAGATCATTACCATGATCTCTGTGGAAACATCCCATCGGAGCAAGTTTTTCTTCCTCCTCCTTCTCTCTCCCCATGTGCACAAATTCTGGCACCCCATGCACCACTTGGCATTGCCTCAGCACTGTGGGTCCAAAATGCAGGCGTCTGATTTCTAAAGCCATTGTCTGGGATGTGCTATTGAGCTGCAAAACATGGATGGTTTGGGATGGAAAACAGGCATCTCCTGCAATACAAAAAGGAGCTGGCAACCCAGATTTTATTTGACTTTGAAGCTATAGAGAATGTCAACCAAACACAATTTGCTTTATTCCCACAAAGGCAATGAGAATCTCAGCCACAAAACAAACCCACACCTCTGCCCCCAGAAGGCAGCGATGGACAAATGGGGAGCAGAGCGAAGAGAGGGCGGCTTCGCCCCACTGGTCACTGCTGCGGCACAGAGCAGCTGGGCTTGGAAACGCATTACCATGGTCCACCTGGGAATGTGAGGCAGGAAAAGCTGCTTTGTAAATTTACTTTTGATTCGGAGCTCAGGGTTCGTGTGCCGTGCCATTTAGCCAGTGCTCATTTCTCAGTTCCAGGCAGGGAGGTTTGCAGGAACCCCCAGAATTTCCCCCATTTTAGCGCAGTGACTGTGTGCCAAGTACCTGCTGTTCACTTTTGAAAGTGAGCAGGGTGGGAAGTGCCCAGCAGTGCAAACAGCAGCTGAGCTGAGATCGAATCCTGCCTCCAGGTTACTGTACTTTCCCCACCATAATATCTGACGGGTGACCTCTCATTGCAGATTCTGCTTTTAGAGGAGCAGCTTTAAAAGCCCAGCTTCCAGGCCCCACCCTGTACAGTCCTGAAAGCATCTCACAGGCTCCAGGATGAGATTCCCTCACTCATCCCCCATGCTGCTTTACGAGTGGGGCCGTTCCCCTCCCCTCGCAGGAATCGGCCACATGTTCTCCATCTGGGAGCAGATGCCCATGAGCCAATAAGCTCAACTTGGAAAACTTCACTGAAAATAGCACCAAATTTCTGAGTGCTCTACAGACCACAGCCAGATGATGGATATTACTGCTTCAGCAACCCCGGGATGCTGTTTGGCACAGCACAGCAAAAGCACAGCTAAAAGGGCTCAGGGAAATGGAAATGAGATGGCTGGAGGTGCTGCTGCTGGAGTGTCTGCCCTCCTCCAGATGATCCAGCCTGTTAGGAGGGAGGATCTCGGTCTGCTGGTGAATCAGTCCCCAAGTGCTGCTGTACTCAGCCTGGAGTGTTGAAGGACACCAGCTTTGGCCTCACAGCAATCCCTGGCATCGCTGGGGCACAGGGCAGAGTCCTGGGGAGAAAGGTGAAGCACCACGTAGGGCAGGGCCCCTCACTGCCCCATCCGAGCCATGCCTGTGGCACCACTGGCACAGGCCTGGGGTAGGTTCTGGGCACTGCTTCTCCCCACAGGGTCAGGATGCAGCCAGCTTTTGATGCATTCAACCACCCAACAGTAGGAGACAGGAGGTCCAGACAGTGATAAATCCAGCCTCACATCACCCACGTTGAGACATCAAAATGGAATTTGCCAAAGGACCTTGCACTGATGAGCTGTGAGCTCCAGGCTACGTACAGCCCGAGGCAGAGAAGACTCAGGCCTGCTGGGAATCAGGCAAACGCTGATACTTCCTCTTGGCCAGCAATCACACGTTCTCCAGGCCACACAGGATTTTGACCCCGCTGAGTCTATGTACATGTTATTTGGGAGAGAAACCACCACTACCAGGAGCCAACAGGTGCCAACTGGCACCTCTGCCCCCAGGGCCTCTCTCCATTGCCCACCCGGAGGTGCAATGCATGGCCTATCCAGGGTGACTCCAGCTCCCTGGAAGGGTTTTTGTTACATTTTTAAATGAACCTGGGGTCCAGGAAAGGCAGGAGTGCAGGGCAGCTACCTTTCACCGTGCCCAGTGGATGGGACAGCCCCACAGAAAAGCCTCCGAGCTGTCCCCATTGACTCTCCACAGCTGCTTCCCTCCAGCAGCCCTGCCCTGCCCTGATCCAGCAAGATAGAAAGCCCTATGCCAAGCACCAACACAGCCAGACTCAATTTACTCCCACCCTTCAGTCTGTAGAAACCTCAAGCCCCACACAGATCGGCTGCAGTGGAAGTCCAGCTCCTTAGGATTAGACACACGCTCCTCTGGGCTCGCGGCAGCAGAAGTTTGCAGGACATCATCTGTCCATCCTCCCTGCTGGGGTGGGAGGAAGCTGAACCTCATTATTTCCCTTGCTTCTACAGTGCCTGTTGGGAGTTTGGAACCATCTCCTTGTCACTCCCTTGGTGCAGTGAAGGTCTGGAGGCTAAATGCAAGGTGGCTGTGAAAGGCCACAGCTGGGTGGCCAGGCATCCTGTGGCAATGGTGGCCTCAGCACACTTGGCTCCACACTGGTCCTGCCCTGGCAGAGCTGGACAGTCCCAGGTTCCAGCCAGAATCTGTCAAATGCCTTTCCTCCTGCTTTTAGGATGAGGGGAACTTTGTTGTCCCCGCTCCTGCAAAGCAGTGCTCCCACCTTGGAGCCTGCCAAAACAACCCTGCCTCACCTGATTTCACCACTGCCAGGTTAGCCCATGACTCTGTACCCACCCTGGCAAAGCTGCCTCGGGCCTCTGAACCACCAAAGCTGAGAGAAACCTCGGGATGTGGGAGCCAGCATCCACGAGGCTGACAACGTGTCCCCTGCGGCACCACACCAGGAAATGACTGGGGAGGGATGTGCTGGCCCCATAGAATGGCTCACAGCATGTTTTCTGCCAGCCCCAGCTCACCTCGGGGAGCTCCCCGCATCACAGCGATCAATGTGAATTAGCTGCTATCTATTCTTCCACTTGTTTGCATCAGCTTGGAAATACACCACCAGGCCAGAGATAAAGTGAACTGGAAATACCCCAGCAGCGCCTAACACTTCCAGCCCGAGGGGTTCATTCAGCTGATGAGTTTCATCATCACAGGTTCCAGCCCGAAGAGCAGGTTCCCACACTCCCCATGCACATCCCTCCCTGCCAGCACCTGCATCTCACATGCTGGGCTATGAAAGGGCTGCTCTCTGTGAGGTGGGTTTTACAGAGCCCAAACCACTCCCCACCACACTGCCTGCAAAAGCTGATGATGTCCTGACAAGGATTGGGCCACAAATCCCTGCCATGATTAACCAGCTGAATCTCCGGGCCAGAAAAAACACCGAGGTAAACCCCTTTTAGTGTCAATCAGGGCTGGCACAGGAGCAAGACAGACCCCAAGCTGACATGTGGGAAGCCTGAGATGACGATGCTGCGCATGGGCGATGGACGTGTGATTTTGAGAAGTGTCTCCTCAGTGAGTTATTCTCAGTGCACAGCAACGCTGAAAGCTCACACACTATAAATAGCCAGCAACAGAGTTGTACCTGCGCCTCAGCTCTGAATGTGCTTCAAGCCAGCTCGTGGAATTGGGAGAGCCAGGCTGGGGCAGAGCCAGTGCCGGGGACGCTTGAGGCCCATGACAAAGCAGAGGTGTAAGCTTCAGGCAGTCTGGGCTCCCAACAGAACCAGTAAGGGTTAGGTTTGGGCAGGACTGGGTGCTCTTGAAGAAGCTTATCTGGTTGCAGGGTCTCACTGCCAGCTTTGTCACTCTTGATGACACAACCCTGCATAAGATGCACAGAGGTGGGACATGCAGCTCCCCCAGACACCAACCATGTAGGCTGCCACCCAGCAGGGCTGGCATGAGAAATAAAGGTGGTTCCACTTTTCTCCAACGCTAAAGGTATGGCACTACCCCTCTGCCACGCTGCAGTTAGGGGGAACAGCTTTAAATTGAATGGGACAGGGTTAGACTAGAGATTAGGAAGAAATTCTTCCCCGTGAGGGTGGTGAGGCCCTGGTACAGGTTGCCCAGAGAAGCTGTGGCTGCCCCATCCCTGGAAATGTTCAAGGTCACATTGGATGGGACTTGGAGCAACCTGGTCTAGTGGAAGGTGTCCTGGCCCATGGCAGGGGTTGGAACAAGATGATCTCTAATGGTTTAACCCAAACAATTCTATGGTTCTACAATTTCCCCTCCAACTCACACAGCCCAGGCTGCAGCACCCACAGCACAGCTCTGCCCATTTTTCTGGGTTACATAAAAACAACCAGAACCTCCAGCAGCTTCAACAAGGACCTCAGCCATGAGCCATCCTTCCAGCTCACCAAGCTGGAAAAGAGGTTCTGATCCCACAGCTGAAGCCAGCCGACTGGCTGGTGAGCCAACGAGCTGGCACAGAGCCCGGCCCTCCCGCTGTGTCACCTGTGGCTGCGAGTCAGGCTCACAACCTGCCGAGGGAACCGCGGCTTCGTGAGCACAGCTCAAACCCTCAATTTGAGTTCTCCACCGAAAGGCACCTCTTGGGTCCCTCCTAGCCAGCTCATCATCCCCTCCCTACCCACTGGGCAAGATCCAGCCTGAGGGGAAGGCAGAGCAGCCCTGCCTTTACATCTTCAGACACTAATGTCTGGATTTGCCATAAAATCTTTCTGTAATTTCAGGAGGATGCTTGAGGCCAGACCCTCACAGGTACAGGGGAGGACTGCAAAGTGCCCACCTCTGGATGAGCAGGGCGGCTAAGAGGAGAGACAAGGCTGGCACAACACCAGAGCGATGTGGAGTGATTAAGAATCACTGATACCTACACCAGGTAGAAAACTGCGTGCTCCCAACGCTCACATGTTCACAGCGGTGGAGGCACATGTCCCGGCTGCAGGACACACCTACATTTCACTGGGCAGCACAGGGGTACATGTGTGCCCAAGGTCTGCTTAGGTCCCCGCTCCAGGGAGCTCACATGCCATGCTGTGCCAGGGCCACAAGGCTCTGGAGCCACCTCCCTGATCCATAGCTGCTCCCAGAAGCAAGAAAGAAGTCCTGCCCAGATGCGCTGAGCTTCTGCTCAGCTTCCCTATGTGGATTCCAGCAGGTCCTTCCAGTGCAAAATGAATCTCAGTCCTCCTCCTGAATTAATAAAAAATACATTATGTCCTCAATTGAATAAGACAAATACCAGCGCAAGGAATGAGAGAAATGCTGGCGCAAAACAAAACGTGGAAGGACTGGATTAGAGGAAGGACCAGCAAATCGGTGGGCGCTGGGCACCACTCCTCAGTGTCACACCCGCCCTGACACAAGCACATCTCCATTTGCACAGCTTCTAATCTCAGCTCTGCAATGCAGCATCCCCTGACTTCCCAGCTTCCCGGCTGCAGCATCCCTGCCTTCCCAGCTCCCCTCCCGCTCAGCTCCCTGCTCCAAGCTGCAATGCAGCAGCGTGGGCAAGCCCCGCTCTCCCTTTTGCCCCTCCATCCCACCACGAGGCAACGTTGAGCCTCCCAGCCGAGCTCTGAGCCTCACATGTCCTCTACCCTCCCGAGCTCACTGCTTTCCAGCCGGAGAACCGGCAGCCCCTTCCCTGGCTCCCCTGGGAGAGCTGCTTCGTGTGTCTGGAGGAGGACGTGACTTTGCAGGGTGGGGGATATGGCAGAACGGCACCGTACCCGATCTCCTGTGTCCCCACAGCTCTGCCTGAGACACACTCAAGGTGCGAAGCCTGGAGAGGACAAAGACAGCTACCAGAGGGATGGAGTCATCCCACTCCACCCAGGGAGTGGATCCAGGCTCAGCAGCTTCACCATTGCCACCAGTACGAGGAACATTGCACACACACAGAGCCTAGGACACCACTGTCACCGGTACTAGGAATACCGCACACATGGCCCTGGGACACTGCTGTCACAGGTACCAGGAACACCACACACACAGAGCGCACTGCACAGCTGTCACCAGAACAGCCCAGGACACCGCTGTCACCGGTACCAGGAACATCACACACACGGAGCCCAGGACACTGCGGTCACCAGTACCAGGAACACCACACGTGCACATTACCCCAGGACACTGATGCCACTGCACATGCAGGGCACCAAAAGCCACAAGCACAGTGCCACAAAAGACACTCCGGACCAGACAAGTGACTGATTCAGAGGATGTGCCAGTGGGTCCACCTGACGCCACACAGCCAGGCAATCTTGATCCCAAGACTCCAGCCCTACAGCAAACCGCCCGGTCACACCCACAGCTGAGCCAGGGAAGCCAGGAGGCACACGCTGGCCACAGAAAACAGGCTGGCACTGGAGGCTGGCATCACTCACAGGTTACACACCTCAGAGGGTGCAGGCTCTGGCTCTGTGCTGAGCTGGAACAAATCCTCCCCCGTGCAGTGGGCACAAGTATCAGCCACGTGCTGTCCTCAGATGCTCAAGTGAGAGTGGGCAGGGGGGATCTGCAGGTAGAGGGGACCAGGGACATTGTCTTCTGGCACCATGAGAAGCTGCACAGGAAGACAAAGAGCTGGGAACCTAAATGGACACAACAGGGTGATTGATTGTGGGGGGACTTGCGACAAGGGAGAGCTGTGGGCACAGAGACACATGCCACAGCATGAGAAGCCAAATACACAAAGTTGGGAACAGGGGCATGTGGAAGATGCTCTCCAGAAGGACCCAGAACTGCCAATGGTTCCCCGAGTGCCACCCACATGGAAGCATGCTGCTCACAAGACACCAGGACCAGGCAGGAGCCATGGGTGGGCTGGGTCCCTCACCCAGGTCCCACTGTGGTCACATCCCACCAGCAGATCCCAAATAGCACTTCCAGAATTGCCATAATTTTCTATTCATTTACATATTTTCTTTTTAGACATGCTGGATTTGGGGCAAGATACAGGCAGTCACTGGGAAAGCCTCATTTGAACAGGGATTTTCAGGCTCCTTGGGGAGAACTTTGTTTCAGCGGTGCATCCCCAAATACATTTGCTTGCATGTGTTTGCTCTGTTACCTTTCCATGGGAAATTTTGAAAGACAAATCTGGATTTTTTTTTTTCTCAGTCCGTTTTCCACACTGCCATAATCACTGGGAACAGGGCACATCCCAAACAGCTTCAGCAGAAGCTCTGGGGCTCTTGGATCCAATTTCCAGATCTCCCCAGTCGCTGCAGCCATCTCAGCTGGAGAAAGCAGACATCTACTACTTGCTGTCAGCTCCTGAGAGCAGGCTGGAAGCAGCAACACAACCGTGTACCACTCCCCTTTCTCCTCACTATTACTCCAAAGGCAGAAGTCCAGCTCTGTGGGCAAAAGGAAATAAATCCCCATCCCAATGACCTCGTCACACAGACGCTGTCACACAGGGACCTTAAGAGAGGAATAGCATTAGTGGTATCAGGACAGCCACAGCACTTTACGAGGCAATAACCTGCTCTCATCACTGTGAAGAGCTACTTGGTCTCTGACCTCCTCGTGGTCTCCTGCCAGGGAGCCTGGCTACTGCCACACAGCGCTGCCATGGGCCCACTAGTGCTTAATTAAACCGGTAGGAACAACATGGGGCAGAGGGAGGAATGCCATGGGGCAGAAGGGCTTCTCTGATCCCACCCCGTGTGTCTCCCAGCAAGGATGGCAATCAGAAGGGAATAACTTGGCTCCCATCTCCACTAGGGTCAGGAATGTCCTTGCACGGGACATGTCAGATGCCAGTCTTTTCTGCACTGTCGTTTACTTTTTAAACCAGAGTCAGATGCGACGTGCAGCTCCTGCCCATCACGGAGCCCTTCTGCCCATTCCAGCCCTTGGCTCTCCTCCCCACCACTGAGGGGCTGTGGGCACCCACTGCCCACCCAGCGCCAGCCTGAGCACAGCTGGGCTCTGCCCTGCCTGTGTGTTGGCACCACAGGGGTATTGAGATCCCGTGGGCATGTGCTGCCCAGCAAGGACATCCCTGCTGGGCCTCCTGGGAAGGGTAGCATGGCCCACTCGAGGGCTGCAGGACTGAGATGGGTTATAGCTGCACCTGAAGAGTTTGGCAGGGCTTCAGACTCCTGCAGCGAGCGTTTCGGGGAATACTATCTCCCCCGGGATCCCACGTGTGTCCGCCTGGGCTCTGGCCCACACAACACTGACCGCTTATTTGTTGATGTGAATTAGCAGCCACTTAAGAGGCACCACATCCAGCAAGAGATGGACAAGGAAATGGCTGCAGAAAGCAGCAGCAGGATCTCAGAGGTGCTCTGGGGAGCTCTAGGTAAGTGCAACCATCACGCTGGGCACTACACGCATGACCAGTACAAAAAGGCCCCTGCACCTGCACAGCCTTGTCCATCACATGTGGACACGGGCACGGCGGGCTCTGCACAACCAGCTCTTCCACCACGCTGGCCATGTGCCCTCCGTCCCCTTCATCCTGTGGTTGGGCACCGGCGTAATTAGCAATCCCAGCTGCCAGCCAGCTTTGATGAGAAGCCTCAGTCTTTGGTTGATGCGAAATGTATAATTTGGATGATGGAAATAGCCTCTACAAAGCACATGTGGTCGCTGCGTGCCGGTGACCTCTCCCGGCTTGCGCAGGCTGCTCTTTAAACATGGTTCAGCTACAAAGGCTTCAGTGCCATCAAACAGATGAGGCAGCAGCAGTGACCGAATGAGAGGTAACACTTGGCCATTACTGAATAAATTGTATTTTTGGCCAAGAGAGGCTTGCGAGTGCTTCTGGCAGGAGAAGCGTGAGGTAGAGATGAGAATTCAGGTGTGGAGACCAAAGACACACAAGGTCTCTGGAAGCCACTATGGCTGGCAGAGCCAGGAGCTCGTAAGCTGCACAGGCTTCTCAACACAGGTCAGCAGTTCAAGGACAACCACATCCGCAGAGGCTGGAAATCCCTGCAATTTCTGCCTCTCTCTTCCCAGCACAAACCGAGCTTGAGGGTCTTTCCACACCACTCTGGATAGGGTGTCCTTCAGCAGACATGGCCAAACAGCTCAGGCTGATGTTTCGCCTGCCAAAGGTATTGATGAAAACAGCAGAGACCTTCCTTCCCTTCCTCCCATGCATCTCCTGCAGCAACCAGGAGAAAGCCCCTCTCCTGGCACTCCTCACCAGCCCTAGCAGGGTGTGAAGCCCACTCTCCTGAATCCCCCTCTCCTGGAATCCCATTCCTTCTGGGTCCATCTCCACCACAGGAACCACCTCTTCCTAGGGAAGCCAGGTTGTGGAAGGTACCATCACCACTGAAGAAAGTTTCATCTGGCTGGATCGCACCAGATGTACAAGCAAAGGGGTCTGGAGGCTCAGCGCATCTCTACACACCCTCAAGTTGTGGTCCTGCCAGCACCACTGTCACACTGCTCCTTCCTCTCCACATCCCCAGGCTCCTGGTGGCATCCCCACCACACAGGCTGTCATGGGTGTGCCAGGTCATGGTTGGCTTGGGTAAGTAGGTGTGACTCAACATCACAACTCCCATGAATGCGGGAAGTACAACCCTTTGGAAGGGAAGGGAAGTTTCAGCAGGGTGAAGCTCCTGCTCTGTCCACCTCAGGCGCTCTCCCCATCCGACTCTGGACACAGCCCTCAATCACCCCCGCAGGAAGTCCAGCAGTTCATATGTCTTGGAAAATTATTGGCTATACACAGAGGACAGATCTGGCAGAGTTGGGCTCTCACGGATGAGCTGACCAAGCCTTCAGACGCTAAGCGCAGTCCAAAGGGATGTTCAACACCTCCCAAGGTCAAAGTCAGCCCTGACTGATGCAGGTGGATGCTTGACAACACCCCAGAAACCAGATCAGTTGCTGGGGGCACTTCCACAACCATGATCTTCCTCAGAGTGTGCACAAGATCCTGTCTTGGATCTTGGGTACTCCAGAGTACCACAGACTGGGAGTCACTCCCACGTGGGCCAGTGCCGCAAGGATTTTTCCAGGGAGTGCTGAGGAAATTCCCACCTAAGAGCAGAGCATCATGGGGGGACATTGAGATTCCCTCAGGCATCCCAACACCCATGAGTGGCAGTCTGTTAGTCCCATAAGCGACAAATCCTCCTGCAATCCTGTCCTGCTCCCATGGCATCTGGTGCTACCGCGGCATTAGGGCTGAGGATGGATGTCTGTAAACCCCGCTGTGGGACCACCAGGGCAGCCTGAGCCCCCGCAGCTGGGCTGACCTCCCGTATCCCACCTGCTCATCCCCCCAGTCTGCCTGTCCTCAAGCTCACTCTGTGGCCTTCCACTTGCAAGCCCTGGGATGCTCCAGCATCAGGGCAGACACTGCCAAGGAGGTCATTGCTGCTGCCTGTGTGACTGGGCACGGCCAGGGGGCCAAGGGCAATGGTCTGGGAGGCTCCATGCCTGTATGCCAGCACACGCTGGTGCACGCTGTGCCAGAGCCCTGCTGGAGCTGGGGCTGTGACACCCCCAAGGCTCCTGGAACAGCCAGGGGTACGCAGGGAAGTGGACTCGGCAAATGCGGCTTTCCAGGTGCCTGGCTCCGGCACACTCCAGCTTGCTCCACTTCTCCAAACCGCCTCCCCCAGGGCCCAGCCAAGGCAAATCTCTCCCCTTTCTCTTCATCACACAGCAAGGACAAGGCATCTCAAGCCAGCTCAAGCACCAGAGAAGCTCCTGGCCCCCTAAAAAGAGGTCCCAGGCAGGGAACTTGAAAGGACTGGACACACCAGTTCTGCCTATACTGCTGCTCCCCCACCACCACCAACCACCAGGGCTTTGCAGCCAGCCAGCTTGAACACCGCGAGCACCATGATGGCTCTGCAGGGCTCCCTTGCCACCTTCCCATGCCAGTTTGCCAGACCAAACACAGCTTTTCAGAGCCACAAGCCCCCACAGTCGTTGCCCAGCTGAGCCCTCAGGCACGGCCAGTTGGGATACAGGGAAAACTGGGTGTCAGCGGGAAGCAGAGGCAGCCACAATTCCTAGAGATCAGCATGCAGCATGAGAGAACGGGCAAGGGCTGGGCTCACTTGGACCAAGACCCAACGCTGCGGCCCACGATGCGGGCAGTGGGTTCCGAGGTCTGGGGCACAGCCAGCGCTGGGCCAGTGCTCACTGTTCTCATGGAAACCCGCCATGCACACAATGCACACAACAAGCTCGGGGATCAAACCCACATGGAAAGCAAAGCACAGGCAGCCACAGCCTGAAACTGGCTCATGCAAACCCTGCAGCAGCATCCTTGGAGAACCCTCCTCTGCCAGAGCCCCAGACCTCAGTGGAGCTCTGGACCTTCCCAAAACGGCGCAGCAGCATGGACCCCTTGCACGGCACTTCCACCAGCAGCTTCCCAAGGTCACCCCCAGGGCGAGCCACCCTGATGGCGGGGACCAGCTGTGGCACTCGGCTGTGTAGTCTCCATCACATTTGGTGGGTGTCGAGACAAGGAACAGCCGACAAGACACGTGGGGGAGGACAAGCTCCACCACCACCTGCCACTGCACCTTGTGAGGAGGAACTGCCTTTCCTCCAAGGTAAGAGGCAGCTGACAGCACCTTCCCTCAAGCACACCTCGGAGATGCACTGAGGGCTGGAGTCCCTCTGCTCTGGGGACAGGCTGGGAGAGCTGGGGGTGTTCACCTGGAGAACAGAAGGTTCCAGGGAGACCTTAAAGCCCCTTCCAGTGCCTAAAGGGGCTCCAAGGGAGCTGGAGAGGGACTTTGGACAAGGGCCTGGAGCGACAGGACAAGGGGGAATGACTTCCACTGCCAGAGGGCAGGGTTAGATGGGATATTGGGAAGAAATTCTCCCTGTGAGGGTAGGGAGGCTCTGGCACAGGTTGTCCAGAGAGGCTGTGGCTGCCCCATCCCTCAAAATGTCCAAGGCCAGGCTGGACAGGGCTGGGAACAACCTGGGATAGTGGAAGTTGTCCTTGCCCATGGCAGGGGGTGGAACAGGATGAGCTTTGAGGTCTCTTCCAACCCAAACCATTCTGTGATTCTAAGTGACTGGGGATACTGAGGCTGATGACTCCCTTCCCCTCAGCCTCCCTTCACTTCAAGACACCGAGGTGGCCACCAGCGGGTCCCTCACGGAGTGCCAGGAGCCCAGATGCCTCCAGCTGCCACCTCTGGCCATTCCCACCTCGACGTCGAGCCCGGCGGTCGCGCCGGCCGCACTCACCCAGCATCTGGCTGAAGAGCAGCTGCTCCAGGTCGCCCAGCACCGTCACCACCAGCTCGGGGTCCACCTTCAGGTATGGCTTCTCCTCGGTGCCCGCCGCCCCCGCCGGCCCCTTCCCCCCCAGCAACTCGTCGTCGCACTTGCCGCCGCCGCCGCCGCCCGCCTCGGGGGCCTTGCTGAGGGGCTTCACTTCGGCATAGGGCCCGCGGGGGATGCGGCTCGGCTTCCCGGCGGGCGGCGGCTTGGCGGGGCCGGCGGGGCGCGGCGA
>VWZT01003219.1:141032-155073 GCA_013397055.1 Pachycephala philippinensis | reverse complement strand
CTATGTTGTAACCTAGGACACTATTTTAGAAGCCTGAGTTCAAAACTTCCACAAATCCATATTGGCGTCAGCCTCCAGCAAAAGCAGAAGAGTCCAATCCCGAAAAATTCAGATTTGGAACACTGATGTGATAATGTGGCTGTGAGGGCTGAAAGATAACCACTGAAAGACCCATCCTCTCCCTCAGGCTCTCTTCCTCTATTTCTCTTTAACTTTTCAATAAATAAAATACCTCTATATTTTGGGACTCTGCTAAAACCTGCTGGTTTCTTAAGGAGTGGGTACGGCCAGGACAATGTGCATCTTCATGTTTTTGCAGGAAGTTTATTTTCACCTCATTTGGACAACCAAAGAAAGAAATAGTTTCTAAATTAAGTAAAAGAGGCTTTAACTACTGACAAACTTTTAGGCTCTATTTTCAGCAAAGCATCTCTTTTTTCTTTTGGCTGATGCTTTTTCACTAAGTAGAAAAATTGAAACATTTGGACTCATTTTCTGAAGAACTCTTTGATTAGCATAATTTTCCTAGACCTTGCCTGAAACTAATAAAGCCATAGAGCAGGCCTTGCCAAAGCAAACAATTAAGTCCAGAACATTTCTGTTTTTGAGGATCTTCCCCTAAATTCACTGTAGTTTATAGCCCAAACTGCAGTCCAGGAAAACCAATAAAAAAGTTCACATTGACTTCAATGAATCTTAAACTGGCAACTTAGAAAATACCCATTTTCACAGACTACTATTTCAGGCCATCCAAAAGCAACTCCTGGAAAGTACTGGAATGCTACAACCCCAGTCAAATTCAATGACAAAACCCCTTGTTTCTACCCACTTAAAATGCTGCTTAGAAATCAGCTAACCCCATGTTTCCCATGGTGTAACTGCTGCCCTTTAAGAGAACATCACTGTTTGCACAACGGAAAGTAGAAGATGGCAGGGAATTCTGATCCTTCACCTGGACGTGGCCAGGCACAGCCTCTGCCAGCAAGTACGGAGCCGCACCGGCTCTGAGCCCAGGGCTGAGCACTCCCATCCACCTCCCGTAGGATTACCTCTGCAGCGCAGCTCCAGCCCCGGGAGATACCCGCGTCCCGACAGCCACCCCACCAGGAATGGCTCGGAAAGGGAAATCAAAATCTCAGATGCCACATTTTCTCTGGAACATGGGAATCATCACTCAGCATCACAAACTTTTAAACTTCCCGGAGTGAATGTACACACTGGCTCTGAACGGTCTGAGCTTCTCATGGCTTTTTAGTCCTCTACTGTGCACAATCATCCACTTCCCTGAATTTCAGCCCTTCTTGCTGCTTACCTTCTTCCCCCAGCTCTGCCCCAGGACCCTTTCCCATCCTGTGTCACGAGCAGAGAACAGGTTGACTAACAGCTTTTTATGAGTCGGTTTTATTTTATAGCTCTCTTTCCCGTGGGAGAGGGCAGACGGAGCTGGCTAACACTCAGATCCTGTTGGATTGAACTGTTTACTAACAGCCGTTTTCCAAATTAAAATTAACACAGCTCGGATTTTTCTGAGCTGCACTTCTCTGGTGCCTCACAGAGCTCTTTGTGTGCTCCTCCGCTGATTCAGGGCCGCTCACAGGGCCGGCAAACAGGAACGCGAGAGCTCGACACGGCGTGTCGGATTTTCTTGCTCTGTCAATAGTATTTATCACTGCGGCTCCCACGCGGAGCAGGAGGAGATGGAGAAGCACCATCAGCGCTGAGGGACGGGGGATTCAGAGCGCACACAAATCCTTTGCTCTTCCCCTGCTGAGCAGCTCAAGGCACATCGCGTTTTTACAGCGCCGAGCGCCACACGCTCTGATGGCCGGCCCGGCAGCAAAGGCACAGCCAGCACACCGACACCCCCGCGCAGCTGCCGCAGGTGCGGAGGCACGGTGTTTCCCCGAGGAAGCACGGCCCTTCCGTCAGGAGCCGCGCCCCGTACGACCCTTGCGGCGAGGCCGGACCGTGCTGCAGAGGGCGCTGCTGCGCCGGGCTGGGCCGGCAGCGGGAAGGGCCGTGCTGCCGGCTCAGGGCCGCTCCCGACACAAAGGGCAGCGGAACCCCGCGCTTCCCGGCCCACGGTAGAGCTCCCTGCGTCGCGTGGCTGAAGAGAAGGAACGGAGAAGAGAAGCCCGAACCGAGCGGTGAAAGGCAACATCCCTGCTCCCTCGGGCCCTGCGCTGGCCTGTCCTCGGCTCTCCAGGAAATCCCTACTGCCCTTTCCCCGCATTTAGGAGGAGCAAGGCCACGCACGGGTCAGCAGAGCGGCGTTTGTGCTGCCGCTCAGCATCAGCAGGGGGACAGCAATTTTGGGTACCAGTGCCTTCATGTGATGCAGGCAATGCCATGCACCACCGCAGCCTCCTGCACCCCTCTAGCACCCTTACAGGGACTGCACACCGGAGAGGAGCCTGCCCTTGTGTGGCGTAGTCTGACCTCTAGGCAGGTATTTGTTCAGTCCCGTGCACACCTGAGCTCAGCAGAGTGTTCCAGGCTGGTGCCGGTGGCAGCGCGGGGAGCGTTCGCTCGCACACCACAGCACCGCCCCACCCGTCCCTACTGAGCGCTCGCTGTTGTGTACAAGGCAGGCATCACCCTCCCGCTGGAGATGGGGAGCAGCCACAGCTTTACCCGGCACAGCCGTGGCCACCTTCTTTTCTGCCGCATGTCAATGCCTCTCAGCCTGCGCAAGAATCGTATCAGGGCTTCGGAAGGCATGAAATGCTGGTAACAAGACTCGGTAGCAATGAAACAGTCAACAAAATATAAAGCTGTTAGAGCGGGATGGCGTCTCTGGGAAGGGAGATGCGGGAGCCCTGCCCTCTGCCTTTGTGCTCAATCCAGGGCAGAAAGCGTAGAGACGCCTCCCTGATCTTGTGAAATGCCTGCCAGCGAGCATGTGTAATGTACTGTGAAATTTTTGTGACTTGCTAGGTTATAAAGCTGGTTATAGGAGAATTTAATAAAAAAAAGGAAACCAGTTTATCTCTTTCTGATAATTTCTCTATGGCTTTAGGGTCTCATTCTAGCTTCCTCTTCATGCCTGGAGAGGTGATCCTAATATTCAGCATAAAATGTACAGATTCCCTGAAGGGAACTTGAAAGAAATTCTCTGCTTCAAATTCAAACCTGACAGTATATATCACATCAGGGGATCCCTTTTATCAGCAGGATATTCAGAAGGGATGAATGATTTACTCACATAATCTCTTAAACCTTTCACTTGCAGAGTCTAAGACAGAATTTATAGCATTTTTATCATTTGTGCCTAAAAAAACCCTAGTAAAATTCCTCAATGAAATCTGAAACCCTACTCATTGATTTTCTAGCTGATGAAATTCCAAAGAAACATGTTTTTCTGTGATAGAATAACAGCAGGCCTTTGCCTTGGCTTTGGTGTTTTCTCGTGTTAGAGATCAGATAATTCCTCCCTAGGGAGACACATTAAAAACCTCCCATCCTTTGCATTTGAAAACACTGAGGATGTGTATTAACCTCCTGTAATTTAAGATTCTACCATGTTTTGCAGAATTATTTTCTCTAACTTCCATTTTTCAATTAGATGCATATTTACACAAGAAACCTAAACAACCAATGCTTCCATTCTGAGTTTTAACCTAAGTAATTAGCCTTGCTTTAGGATGATGAGGAAAGCAACTTACGTGACAACACTTGCTTAATCTTTCTGCCATGAAATTACTGCAGAAAAGTAAACCAAAAATGGGCTGTGAGATATTTCTCTTCCTAAGATGTTTTTCCTGTCTGATATGTTCTCCCTTTTTCTGATGAAAATATAAGATGGTTTGAGTACAGGTTCTTTGTCCTGTTGTGCCAATAGAGTACTATCATATTTTTTATTCTTCTAAAGTAATTCTTGAGTTAAACTGGCAGAAACGAGCCCAGAATGAGAATGCAAAACAGATTATCATCTCATTTGCTAGCACTGTCATTTTGTTTGTTGTTTGAACCTAGAACCAATATCTGGTTGATACAAATAAATACGTAATAATGCCAACAACTGTTTCTTTATTTGAACTTAAGAGGTTCCGGGGCAGGAAGCAAATGAGCATGACTGGACTGGTAATCAACACGTTGGAAACAACCAGAAGTACAAACCAGAGCTACAAAAACTGAGATTTCGTTTTAGCTCTTGGTGAATGTGTGCCCACCCCTTACAAGGGGGTCGCTGGCTCTGAACTAATCTCCAGGAGGTTGTGTGCAAACAGGGATGCAATTCCAGTTAGGACTTCCCACCTCAGACCACATTTCTATCAAGCCCCCAGGGGGCCCCTCACCCCTACTTTTCTGCTTTGTGGAGCTCCTGCACGAGCTGGGGATTTTCTCAGTCAGGATACTGCTGACCTCCATGATGCAGGGTCCTCACTGAGTTCTAAATTATGCTCACACTCACCTAGTGCAGGCCCCAGTACTTCCATGCAGTTCAGCACAACAATCAAATTTACACCACCATAAGTGACAGCAGGATTTGGCCCTGTGGAGCAGGGTCTGAAAGGCCAGATCCTCCATGGGTATAAGTTAATTTGGCTCAGTTTGCATTTGCAGTGCCAAATTTACTTCTTTCCATTTAGTATGTGGCCAAAGGTCAAGTTAAGAAAATATTTCACTGTCATAATTATTCCCATGAAATCCAGAGCAGTCTGTATTTGGCAGCCAATGTCATTTCCCATGCCTTAAGAAGCTGGCATTAATTTCCTGACACTGAACAAAGAGAGATTCATTTACCCATTTTCCTGACTGCCATTTTCTTCACCTTGCGTGTCTGAATCCCTGCAATCTGATGCAGTCCTGGAGGAGCCTTCCTGGGCTCTACTATAGCACTAACAATAACCACATCTCCATTTAGTGAGGATTTGTGCTGGATTTCATTCAGGGGCAGTTTTACTTTAACCCTGGGGAGCAAGCCTGGCAAATTTGCCTCCCAAGGGCTCTTTGCTGCTGCATTTTCTCCTCGAGAGCCTGGTCGTCCCCATTGGAGAGCAGAGGCGGGGATCTCACAGGAGGGTGATTTCAAGCCTGTCACTGTGTGTCAGTAGCCCTGCAGCTGGATAACGCTGTGTGGTGTGCAGCCCTTGGGAGCAGCTTAATGCTTCTGATTTGGACCCTCCAGCACCTTCCCTCTCCCAGCATCCTGCGTATGCAGCAAAGCTCCCAGGGACAAGCACTCTGCCATTTTTCCCATCTGAAATAAATTCCAGACTGGGAGCAGCCAAGCAGGAGCACTGACGGCAGCAAGGGCAGTGGGATGGGATAAAGTCTTTAAGGGCTGCAGGGGAGCCAGGGTGCACTTCTGTGCCTCCAAGGGACTGAGTTCTGGCTCTGCCTGCAAATGCAGTTGCAAACAGCCACCCCCTTTCTTTTTCACAGAAATATTTCAGTCCATGACATGTAGCTAATATCCTCAGCTGATGTTGGCTTGCCTGGCTCCCCTGAAGCAATGAATATTTATCTAGCCAAGTACCAGCATACATTTTATATCCTTCTGATTATTGCTTACAGCTATTCCTGTTTGTTTTCCCACAGTACTCAGAAGGCTGAATACCTTTTTCATGCAGCATGTTTCCACCATCATTTTTTCCCCTGTAGGTTTCTTCAGATTTACACATTTTGAGTTCCCATCACAACTTTGCACTAATTTAAACAGGGCAGTGGCAAAATTAACTAAGGTGCATATGCCCCACCCTGATACACAAAAAAACACAACGTCACCCCTCTCTGCTGCCTGCACACACACACGCACAAAAAAAAATCAAGCCAGATAATTCTGCACATCCATGGCAACAACACAGGCATGGAAACAGCAGGGTGGACCCTCCCACACCCTGGCCAGTGCTGCAGGATTTCAGTAAAATTTCCCATTTCTCAGGATATTAAGTTTGACTGCAAGGAAATCTAGACATCATGTAATCTCACTCCAGCTTTGGAGCTAATAAAGACACATAAAACATGCCACAGCCTGGAAGCTTGCTCAGAGGCGCGTGTTTAGGTTTTGAAATGAGGACAAGTACAGCATGGGTGCAATGGGACACAAAGCAAAAGAGGAAGACTCAAATACAGATGGCGTAAGAAGGCATAGCCTGTTGGAAAAATAAAAATATTCATAAGCAGGGAAGGCCAAATGCAACTGAGGTTTGGATCACACAGTTGCCACACTGTGGCAGCTCAGCCACTGCTATATGTGTGCTCCCCTCCACTCCTTTGTCCCCCAGAAGGGATCGCCCATGGCAGGGACACACTCAGGAGTGCCCTGAGTAGGGGAATGGCCGCCAGTGCAGTGGGCAGCAGCTCTTCTCCCTCCCCTAGGGATAGGGAAGTGGGACCTGACCCATGCAGGCACTGAGGCTGGGTTCTGACCACAAAAGTGTTTTTTAAGGATCATCACACCCCTTCTGCCACTTCCCTCTCTAGTCCAAGGTCAGGGGTGAAGCAACTGTGGATGAAGCAACAGAGCCCTCTGGCCAAGATCTGCATGGCATGTAGGCACCTGAGCTTCATCATTTCAGCAAGAGGTTCCCAAATACTTATGGGAATCTGTGCCTTAGGATATGGCATGCTGAGACACCACCTGAAAGCTCACACCTGCACTGGGGCTATGTAGCTGCTCTTGCAAGGTTGCTCACCCCTGTGCAGAGCAAGGAGCTGGCCAGGCTATGGCTCCTGGGACCAGACAGCAGCATCCTGATGCCTGCAGAGCAGACCTTCACCTCCTGCTTTGGGCCTTGCAAATGGAATGCTGATCTTACTGGGCTGTTGACAATACATTTTTAATAGCTCAGTTTATTTCCCATCTTAAACTGTCTCTTCTTCAATCCTTCAGCTGTGGGTTTGAAAACAGGTACTGTCATGAAACACAAATTGGGATTTGTTTATTCCCACACCTGTTCTGCTGTTATATGCAACACTAGAGCCACTCTCACCAAATCCATGACCACGACTTTGTGGCAGCAAAGCCTTGAGGCAAAACACACAGGGATGAGGAGGAGCAGTGTGGTTTCTATCACAAAACCTAAGCTCATGACAGACGAGAGCACTTCGTTACATGCTCAGGAAGCATAAGATGGTCTCATCAGCTTTGGTGGACATCTGAATCTGAGTTGGGACCGTATGTGAGACACAACACTCCCTGGGCACAGGCTGGTGGAAAGACAGAGGGGTGAGAGGAGAGCAAGCCTTGCAAGCCAGCAGGACAAAGTCCAGAGGATGGGTGGCTGGAATTTCCCTTGAATTTAACAATGCTTGTACAGCTTGTCATGTCAGGACAGCCTCCCATACATATCTGGTCTCAGCAACCTATTAATTGCTTTTGAGGATTTATCTTTTTAATTGGGATAGTTTTCATCATGCAGCAATGGATACCCATCTCAGTTTTTATATGGCCATTACAGCAGAAGCTGGCAGAGGTGTTGAGAAACCTCATGATTTTAAGAGTTTTGCAAGTTTCATACCTCAGGGTAGATTTTACATTTTCTGTGCTCATTTACAGTAAATAAATTTGTTATCCCTTGCCTCACTCTGTATTTGGTCACTGATAGGAGCTTCTTGTGTCCCTTCTCTCCAGGAGGAAATTTCCAGCTGAACACAGGCAATGATATGCTAGTTTGGGTAAGAAAAATGGGTGCAGAGTGTATAATTCAGCTCTGAATCATGATGTCTTAAGGGTTTAGTGAGGAAATCTAATTGACACATATGAGTGTTCAGGAGTTAAAACCATGTGGTGGGGGCTGTCTGGTGATTTTGCAGAGCTGCTGGCAAGAGCTGGGCTGAGGGAAATCCCCCAAGTGATTTGTAGTTTTGAGGAAGGAGGACCAGAGCTGCTGAACTGCCAGGAATTTGATTTCTGGCCACAGCTGTTTATTCCATCTAGTACTGTTCCCTCTCACAAGGCAAACCCACACCTTCTGAAGAGGCTATAACATGCACTGCTTATTTTTACCACATCACAGAAACATCTGACTTGGCTCTCCCCTGTATTTTTAATGCTTGCCAGTTCTAACACTTCAGGTATAAAACCTGCAGATCATCCTCTGTCTAGCTTTTGGTTTTCAGTTTGATTTTTCCCTAGCAATGGGACATGCCCCAAAATATTTCTGAGGAGAGCAACTCTCATCTTTACAAATAAGAAGTCCTTGGCTCTGTATGATATATGCCCTAATTAAAGTAAACAATAACATTCATATTTTCCCATAGGCTGCATCAGAGCACTGGTCAACCATTCAGTAAGTAGCCCATATTTCTTAGTGCAATTTATGGCCTTGAGATGGACAGGAGCTAATGCAAATGTCCTGAGCTTTTGTGAGGGACGGTGCAGGGCACATAATGGCTTTGTAGTTACAAATGCTGAGCAGATACACAGTTCACTGATCTGTTAAGCACTTTTGAGATCATGCAGTGTGTAAAAAAAATACTATGTACTTGTAAATGTCAAGAGGAGTTACTGATATTTATAGAAAAGAAACTGTTTTACCATTTCCAGTTCTGTGGAGCAAATATGCTGTATACTTTAGGGTTCAGCTCCATCAGCTCAGTAGTTTCCGTGTGGATCAGATTTTTAAGGTCATAAATTGATTGAGGTGACCCCGGCAATTCAGCCCCATGCCTGGTCATTTAAAGCCCAAGGAAAGGCAAGTGACATTTAACTGTGGGAAAACGAGCAAAGCAAAGGGAATACGGAGGTTTGTAAGATGACAATAAAAAAAAAGGCATGTGCATTTCGTCAGTTGGATTTCATAAAGAGCTTGATCTTGCAAGCTCTCTTTTGCAAAATATGCCTGGGCGTAGGAATTTATACGTTAGCACAGAACGCCAAAGAACTCAATATCAGGACTTGCCAAACACAGAATCGAGGCAAGCAAGAAAAGAAAGGATCAAGTCTGACAATAAACACGCATTCTGGAAATTGCAACTCTAATTTAATGCACCACATGGAAGGCTTTGCATTTTAATTTATCAGTTTCTTTTTAATTGACCAGATTAATTATTTCCACCTTGCCATTTGGCAGGTAGGTCACTGTTCTTTTTCACAGCATTAATGAACTAATTCCGTTTTTCCCCCTGTAATTAAAAGTGCTAGTTACAGAGACCACATTTATAAATTGGCTTGGCGCACAATAAAATTTACTCTTTATTAAAGAAAATATAACATCATTTCCCCTGTCAAAAGGGATTTCTTTTCTTTGTATTTCTCCACCAGCAAAACCATGAATAGAAAAAAATCCCCTCAACCCTGTACTTTTCAATCAGTAATAAAAATGGTTAAAATAAGATTACCAGTGAACTCCTAAACATCCACAAGTCTCCCTTGGGTGCACCATGCTCAAGTACAAATGTGAAAACAATTGGAGGCTCACATTATCCATGTTTTATGCTCTAATCAAGGGGTCCCAGGATCAGGTCAAAAAGCAGGACTCAGCAGGATCCCGCTGCGTTAGCTGAGGCTGTCAGCTGCCCGTTAGCCCAGTTGCTCACTTTAAGAGAGGCTGGAGGAACATCAGCGCTTGTTCATTGCAACCAGTACAAGTCAGACACACTGGGGTGGGCTGATTTGGGGGCTGCCACATCTTCAAAAGCTCAACTGGATTCTTAACTTACCCTCTCAAATTACTTTTTGTTCTTTTCCTGTCTCTAAATGTCATAACCCAGAGAGCTTACCTAATGGAGCCCAGTTCAGGTAGAGGCTGGATCTCCCTGGTTGTACTGGCTAAAAATACACAGGATAAGATAGGAAAACTGAAGGAAGGGGAAGAAGCAGAGGGCTTTGCATAGGAGTGGGGCTGGACAGATCCACAAACAATTGCCTGAAAACATTATTTTGTATTTCTAATGAATTCACTACAGTCAGGATGAAGGCTCTTTTCTGTTTTGATGTTAGGCTCTTCTGAGTAGCAAATTCAGGTATGTTCAGCATCACCACCTTCTACCACCATTTTGACATCTTCTCATGTATGTGCTGGCACTGAACATACCTGAATATGTCCAGTCAGAGATTAGACAAAAACCTAACCGTCTTTTTAAAAGATGTTTATGATCTAGCTGCAAGGTAAAAAAAAAAAGTTATATATGTTAAATATGTTTCAGGAATGTGTCTACCTGTGAATTCTTGTAGAGGTGAGGAAACATGAATGTTTTCTTATTTAATCCCTTGCCTTTCTCTAGTGCTCAGGGTAGCTATCACAGGACTTGAAGAGGGGGTGCAGAGTGAAGGAGAACTGTAAGGGTGGCAGAAAAAAGAGAAGGGAAACCAAAGGGATAGGATAAAGTCAGGGAGTGCCAAAGAGAGTTACAAACCAAGGTACTGGTGCTGGCTTGGGTATCCCAGTCCCTGAAATTACAGCTGCCAAGGACAAATGTGGCTGACAGCCCTCGTCCCTTTCTGCTCTGGTGTGTGCATCTGAAGCCCAGCTGTTACAAAACACAGTTTTCTCTCTACAGATTGCATTTCCCGCCTGCCCCCCTCCCCCCCACAAAAGAAATAGGCAAATATTTAAACCTGCAAAACAGCCTTAGGACTCGTTCTCTGTGCATCTGGGAGACTTAGATTAATTCAACAGGATTGTGAATAAAAATACAGCAACTGGTATTTCTAATTCCATTTCTCAGTGGAAAGCTTCTAGTAACAGCTAATAACTAAGTCATACTAATCAACTCAGTGACAAAACCTCTGAAGTATGTAATATAACATAGTTTCTGATTTTTTTTTTTTAATCAAACCTATATGTTGCAATCTCCTACTCTGCAGTCATAAAACTTTATAGTCTTCTCTTTTGTCTACTGAGATTTCAGGTGTTTAACCACTGACTTCCACCCGAAGTCTGTAGTAATAATAATGCTATCCATGTGCTGCAGTAAATGAGCATTTCAGCTTGGCTGGCAGCGACAGCTTTTACATACACAGGCAAGCAGAGTAGTCTGAATTCTGCCCTCTGCCTGTGTAACTTCACTGCAACATTCACGGCTGTCAGTGGAATTACTTCTGATTTACTTCAGTGCAACTGAGGAAAGAGTTTGACCCAGTTTGTCTATATTTATGGAAGGAAGCCTAGAGAACAGTGTCTGTTCTTGTTTAAAGTACAGGAGGAATTCCAGCATTGCTGAAGGAAAGCATGCAAGCAAAGACTTCAGCCAGCAGCACCGTTGCTATGGCACATCACCCTCAGGATGTTCCTAAAATGCCTGGAAGTTTGGTACCTTGCCCACTGTACCTGGGGGACCAAGGCATGCTAAAGCATTTATGTTAAATGACTTTTCAATTCAACTTCGACCCAGAGGCACCTCTGGAGAGACGGAGTAGAGGAGGAGGGACAGCGTATGGGAATCTGAAACAATTAAAGCTGTTCCATGCTCCCCTAGCCCATGAACTGCCTCGTATCATGTTGAAGCCAGGAAAGTTTGGTAATAAAACCACAGAGGTTCAATTAAATAAACTCTTAAGGCACAGGAATGTAACAAAACTAGGGAGTCACCTGAACTCATTGCTAGTCCAGACTGGCCATAGCATTGCTGTAATGGTAAAAAGTAATTACAAAAACCTGTAATTCATGTTCCTTGACTTATCTTGCAAGAATGGTCAAGGGATCCTTCTAGCAAGCACGGTCCTATCGTCCATGGGGAAACTGTCACTTGCTAAAGTTCTGCACTCTGGGTTCCCTTTGGGTAGTAACAGAGACCAGTCACAGCACTCAGTGCTATTATGCATCGTTGCACCCCTACTAGCACAGATCCAGTCACAGGCCTAGCAGTACTTTCAATCAAATAACATATTTGAGGGGTTTGGGACCTGATTATAAAAATTTAAGGTTAAAACCTTGTGCTCTGGCACTAGAAAATGCCAAAAAAATAAACTAAGAACTGAAAATAGAGGTAGATAGTTTCAAGATAACAATGCAGAGAGAAGGAAAACTGAGCCAATATGGAACCGCACAATTTGCACAAAGCTCTGACATCTGTTTTCTTCATTCAGTCCTTGACAGGAAAGATTTGAACTCTAGAAAAGAGCTGCCTAAAAACCTGAGAAATATGTACCTTGAAATCTTTGTTTAGATTTTACCACCACATTCCCAAGTTTAAAAATTTGCTGAATTTTCTGGACTTATGCTTGTTCTTTTCCACCAAGAGTCTCTTGGCATTTTGAGGAGGGGAAGCCAGTGTCCTCCTTCTGCCATGTTGCATTTGCATGCTCTACTTCCAAGTATCAGTTCTTACTATTCACTACACACCAGAAACGTGCAAAATGAGGGCTTGAAAAGATCAAAATAAAAGTCTTCCATGTGGATGCACATACTCCAGAGTGGCTTCTCCTACTCTGTTAGTCCCTGCTGACTTCTTTGGCACCAGTGAAGCTCAGCCAAAGCCAGCAGCACACCATCACCACCACAGACTCAAGCAACCCCACCTGAATTCTTACACACCTTCGTGACTGAGACAATCTTGGACAACTACAAAATCCACCCACAGCTTTTGCCTCCAAAATAGTTTCTCCTGACACTAGTTATCCACTCCTCAGGCATCACCACTCACATTTCATTCCGGAGTTGTGGCTGGATGGAGTCACCAAGCCTGGTGACAAAACAGGAGTGCCTACTCCAGAGCAGTAAGGCCTGTGTGTCCCAAATATCAGTAAGTCTTCATGCTGCTAGTTACATGATTGGAAACAGCCTCTGCTGCATTGAGCTCACCAAATGATGCACATGAAGGGAGAAGGGACAGTGCACAAGGCAGCTGCTGAGAAAAAGCTTCTCTTGATCCCAGTAGCCTTCATGGGCAGCCAGGAGCCAGAGAGGCAGCTGTCTGTGGGTTGCCCAGGGTCAGTACGGACTCACAGGGTGTTAATGTAGCATCTTTGCCTGGTAATATCAAACTCTGTAAAATTGTTTCAGGAAGTTATGGGTGCAAATTTTCAGGTGCCCAGTTGTTTTGATTTAGAGGGAGTTTATTTCAATGCAATCCCAATCCAGAGAAAAAAATTAATTGAGGTGTAAGAGTAGCGCAGAAGGAGATTTAAATACACACTTGGCTTTTCCCTGGAGCATTATCACTTACAGTCTAGTAGTAAGAAAAATTAAAAAGCACCAATGGAAAATAAAAACAAGTCAGTGCACATCACATTTCTGTTGTTTCCAGATCTTCTGATCCCAATTAGTCTGCCTGCAAAACTATGGAAACCTCTTACGATTTTATTCATCACAGCCATCCTCACACCTGACTTGCTGTGCCCCCATGAAAGCACACTATGGTTTGGGTGGGCTGCAGGTGATTAGTGTCAGGATCCCTGCAGACAGGCTTGAAGTCGCTCCTGCCAGCTCAGTGTTTTTCATAGAATTTCCTATTCCAAGACCTTCCAGTTCTCCTCAGACCAACAGTCAGGGTGCAGCTCTTACAGAGGAATAAGGATTTTGGCTGCACAGGTTTTGTTCTGCTCCCAGTACATCAGGAGAACCTGCACCTTTTCATCCATCTTGTAGAGGCATCCAGGTACAGGCGAGATCTGAAACCCAACCCGTCTCTGTCTGAGGAGTCAGGCAAGAAACACTGAACTACTTCAAGTCCCACACCAGGTGCTGGGGATGAAGACCTGTTTGTGCCTACTGCCAAGGCTGTCAGAAAACTCCTTTTCATTTTTTCTTTTTTTTTTTTTCCCTTTATCCCCTTGGGCAGTTTCCCATCAGATTCATTTATCCAAGCGCTGGGCCAGGCTGGAGCTGAGCGAAGTTCATCAGGAGGAGGTCAGGGAGGACCTGGCCCTTGTGTCTGAGGCCACACTGTAACTCAGCATTGCAGACAGGTGCTCATCATATCAACAAGCACCACAGAAGAGAAACTTTGTGCTTAAGTGCAGTAGATACTAAAAAAACTTTAAAGAAAGGAAATTAAAATCTTTTGACTCAGCATGGAAGCTATTTAAGAAACTTGTTTGTAATCATGGAGAGCACAAAGAAAGAGGTGTTCTTTAGGGAGAGGAGGCAGGAGAGTATGGGGGAAAGCAGTAAAATGGTTAAATTGCAAGATATTGTTCAAGCCAAACAGG
>VWZT01003219.1:69423-140989 GCA_013397055.1 Pachycephala philippinensis | reverse complement strand
AAAAGGAAAACCCAAAGACTCAACTTCAGCCCAACTGAAGGCAATAGAAAGGCACTACGAACTAGAACAAATAAAATATTGGGGCATGAAAGTTTGGAAGGGTGAGAGTGATTATGAACAACCAATAATGAAAGACATAAAAATAAATAACTAGAAATTCTTTCAGCAAATCAGCTGGTTTACCAGGGATTAGAAGCAGCATTTTGTAGTAAAGAGGCAGCAGATTTGCTACACAATTTCTTTGCATCAGGGAGAATTTCAGAAACACCTACTGCAGCTGCAACCTTACACACTGCTAAGCTGAGAAGCTGGCATAAGAGTGGTTAATGAAACAGTCTGAAACACTAAACCACATGGGTGAGGGCAGAGAGGCAGGGATTTATAAAACTCTGCTCTGGCACAAAAGGCTGGGGTCTTTCCCCTGTGGTTGTCAGTGCTGCTGTAGTAAGTATGAGCACATTTACTGGTGTGAACTGGAAAGGGTTGAGTGATGGTAACACAGCAAGATGATTCATATTAGCACTCTCTCAACAGCACTTCTATCCAGGAGAGAATAATTGCCATCCAGTATTATTTGGTGGTCCAGAAGCACACAAATCTCCTTTCAAGAGTAAAGAACAGGGCCTATCAATGGGCAATCCACTGAACACTAAAAATCAGCTAAAAATAAGTCTCCAGAATGGCATTGTAAGTAGTGCATCATAACACCACTCACCTTATTCCTCACCTGCTTTAGATAACAAATCAATACCTGATCTTAACATCCAGTCTGGAAAAGAAGCCTGGTTACAAGACATCTTACATTTTTGCTTTTCCTAATTCTATGTATAGATCTGGTAACAGTAGGTTATTTGTAAATTCATGTCAATGTAAGCTTGGCCACTGCATTGATCATACTGTGCAATGCATCTTCTGTATCTCCTAGATGGTCTAGAAATAAAGCAAATCACTTATCAGCAGTATGAAAAAAGCAATATGAATTCATAGATGACCGAAATCCTGACAGACACAGGCAGCCAGGCATGCTCTATATCCATTATCACTCTAATTTCAAATAAGGCGAAGTGAAGAAAAGGTGAAACAGACACAGAACATTTGGTCTGCATATCTGAAGAAAATAAGGTTTTCTGCGTAATAACTTACGGTCCTCATACTTGCAGCATTTGGATTGAGGTGGCCACAAGGTGTGATTCAATTTGGTTTTTAATTCCTTTTGCTATACTGTAAATGCAGGCACTGCTACAGGTCTCTGTAAAAATCAAAGGCTGGCGTGGGGAGGCAGACGTGTGGGTAAAACATTCCTGTGGGATCTATAAATGTGGGGACTGGATTCAAAAAGTACTAAACAAGAAAGCCATCAAAAAGAAGTGAGGGGGCGGGAAGAGAGAGAAAAAAACTATCCCTTAAAATGACATAAATATTTAAGAGCAGGCAGCTTGTAACTTCTATTCAGTTTCACTGAAATTGAAGGTCCAAAAATCTTGGTGGTGGAGAGCACAACTGGACCCACACACATTCAGCTCTGAAAAGGAGGGTTCAGCTGTGGGCCAAGAGCCCCCTTCCTTGCTACCTGACCCAGTGATAAAAGCAAGCAAGACCGAGCAGAGGAGGATTTTTTTAATTAATTTTTTTCCATAACTTCATCTATTCAAGTACTCCAAGATTTTGAAGATATGCCAGGCAGAAGAGGAGAAGTGTCCCATGAATTGCAAATACCATGGCCAGCTTTGAAGTCGTGGCTGAAATCAGAGTAGACAGGAGAGGACTCTGTAGGATTTTCCCATTTGGATCATTTGTCTGAGAAGAGCCAAAAGAGAAATAAATCCCTCTGGCCTTGGAATTAACCCAAATGTTAAAGGATTTTTCCTTAAGTAGAAGATCAATAAGAATATTATCTTTAGCAGTAGGATGCTTTACATGTAGGCCACACCAGATAGGGTGTAAATCCAGCACTCAGGCTGTAAATTGCCTTGAATTGATCACTCTGGGAAATCAAACTACAGAGCCAGGTATGGGACCAAAGGTGACACGGGTACTCAACTTTACTGTCACTCTGTGTTGAGATTACAGCTCAACAGCAAATCCCACACAGTCTGTGCTCTGAAATAATTCATGAACGATATGAGAAAAGAGGTTTATCTTGTGCTTCTAGTCCATTCTGGAGTTATTCTAGCTCTTTTATTTCATATAAAATTTCTGAATTAAATTTAAAAAAAACAACCAGAGGTAGGTTATACCTTTGCAGCCTTTGAACTCAGAATAAGTGGACTCCAGGTGGGTTTTGATTATCTCCAGAAAAGGAGACATGTACCAAAGGACACTGTCATAAAACTGGCTTGAAGATCAACTGTTGCAACTGTATTTACATTTAAAGAGTTGCATTAATGAGATGTCAACAACATCACTTAATTCCTGCCTGACTGCCCTTATAGCTGGTGACTGAAGTCAACCACAGTTTAAAATTTGATGCCAGGATGCAGCAAGCTGAAGGAAGCTGCTTATTAGTCAGTCTCTGCTCACTGTTGTTTAAACTGAGACAGAGCAGTTGTACGACACACAGATGCAAACTAGAAAATTCCTGAGGCAGCATGTGAAAATTTAGCATGCTGCTACTCCTAAAACACCTAAGCATCAAAGACTGAATTCAACTGGCACAGCCTTTTGAGGAAGCAGTTATAAATAACACAAGAAAATGTTTGTGGAAGACCAGTCCTTCTGATTTGCAAGCTAGTTGGCCAAAATTACCACCATGGAAGGGAGGGCCAAAAGGGGTAATGGAGAATTCATTACTTAACAATGGATCACTCCCAATCATAGTGCTCTGTCATTCCAATTCTCCCTTGAAGAAACTGGCATTTCTGGTACATCCAATTTCACACTGCTGCTCCCAAGCCTGACACTCTCAGCAGAAATTGCTGCTACTCAAATACACATATTACTGAGAGGAAAACTACCTGCCTTACAGTGAGACTTCATGAAAAATGTTAACTATGAATCCTGCTGATTTGTTGAGCAATGCTTTGTTATCATCAGCTAATCAAATTGAGCAAAGTCTTCTGTATTAGAATAAGCCAAATCATTACAATCATATTTCAAACGCACACGATGGGTTTATACCTCTCATGAGACACACTGTCCACTCCATTAAAAATAACAACCTTTGTAGTTATGCATGCTAAAGTATCAGTAATCAAATCTCATGCTTCATGGTGTAAGATGATCACTAAAAGTGTCAGGAAGAAATTATTTCCTAAGAGATGGCACAGCAAGATGTGTTTGTTGCCTTTGAATCATCACGTGTTGTCAGTAACAGCATACTCATGTGTTAGATCATTGATCCAACAATTTGTTATAGCAAATTCTATCTTCTGATGTTCAGCAAATCAGTCACTCCAAGACCAGCAAAATGTAAATCTGCTTTCACTGTAAAGTAACCAGCACTAAATTTTGAGATGGTGAGGAATGCAAGGCTACCTTCTACGCAAGTTTTAAAGTACTTCTAGAACTGGCTAAATCAAATCTCCAGATTTAAGAATCTTCTCAAGTTTTCAGGCATCAAGATTTGGCTCTGAAATTTGCTACTTGGTGCCAATCTCTCTCAGTATACTATTAACTTTTCGCGACACTCTCGATGGCTGAATTAATTTCCCTTTGTTCCCTGCTTTTCTGATGATTCCTAGGGAAATTAAATGTAGCAGAAGTGTCACTCCCATACCAGACTAACACTGTGTAACAGCTGGAATTAGACAGAGGGAGGATTGCTGACCCAGTGGTGTACTTCTTCACACTCCACATTAGCCTCGTTTGCCACTGATGAGCTTTTGGTAACTACAGGAATAAAGAGATAATCTGTAGCTGATAGGATCCTTCCCAATAGATGAAGACATCAATAACAAAGATGCATGATTTTGTTGCTGTAATACAGATATTATTATTCCTAAGTCTGGTATTTTAAATTCATCAATGAGTATTTCTAGAAGAGAAACAGAGCATTTGCTCTTTGGCAGGTCTATCCCAGAAGTCTAGAAATTAGCCTTACAGAATTGTCAGATTTCTTAGATTTAAAATAGATTGTTAATTCCTAGGAGTGCCTTCAGAAGCAGTGTTTTATTATCATCCTGGCACTTCTTGCTCACACTTAATGCTTTTCAAAACCACCTTGGCACCAGAGTTCTGGCCTAGCTGTAGCTTCACATCACCTGGCATCAGAAGCCTGGAAACAGTCTTTTGAGATAAATTGCTATGGCACCAAATAGTGGCATAAAACTGGACAATAAAATGTTTTCCTTTCAAGAAATAACTCTGATGCTGTGAAGCTTTGCTGTCCTCTCCTGCCAACTCCCCAGAAGCTGTCCATGCACAGTCTACTCACGGCAGGCACCCTTGCAGAGCCTGAAAACTCAACTGCCCTCCAAAAAAAGGTGCTCAAGCATTACTGCAGCAGCATGGCCCCATGTGGCTCTTCCTTTCTCACAGACTTACATGAGGTAGAAAGTACCTGTGGCTTGGTTTTTGGAAGATCCATGAAAAGGCTTCCAGTCCAGCATTTCCCTTCCAGCTCACTGCCAGTAGGCACTTCACTGCCAGAACATCACTCCCACCTCCGCACCCAGCACTCGGCTCATGTCACCCCCTCCACCAAGGGAAAGTCCTCTTAACGTTTCCAGTTTCCTACCCTACTTTAGGTTGTGGGCGAGAAGCTCCTGCTCACGTGTGCTGAGCTGTCTTGTCTGCAGTTTTACATTCTTTAGCACAACCAAGAAAACAAAAATCACAGGTTTGGTATCATAAGGAAATGAGCAGACATAACCTGGGCTAAAGTCCATGAAGACAAAGAGCCCAGACAAATGCAAGAGAGTTTATCTCTGCTGAAACACCACTATTCTCAGTCCTTAGATGCATTTCTCTGGGCTGGCTGGAAAGGCAGCTCTGCCTGCCCTGCCAGCACCTAGCTGGAGCCCGGTGTGCAGCCCCGCACACCCACCCACGCTGGCGTATGGTCCATGCAGCTGCTGCTGGCTACCAGGGCCAGTGTCTGGCAAAGATTATCTGTAACTGCAAAGCCTTTCTGTCAGCCCACCCACACTGGCCAGAGCTGGCAATTACATTGTTTATACAAAATACCTTTTGATTAATGGTTAGAGAAATAAAAGCTGTAGCATATGTTGCTCTCCATATAAAATCATAAGTCTGTCAGGCTTACGGTGCATCTGGCCAGGAAGGGGGGGGACAAAGATTTATTCTTCCTGTTATACCCTGTACCCCCCGTGTTTAAGTCTGAGCTCCCTCCATCATTTTACCTATTACATTCTCGACCAATTTGGCAAAGAAATCTAGGCATGGCTTCTGCAGCAAATCCCACCAGGGTGTCAGAAAACGTGAAGAAGGTGGGATGTTTTCATGCTGACAGACCAAGTGGTAAATCTTCAGTAGAGAAGCACAGCTGGGACGCCTGCCAGCAGTGGCTGATGAGGATCCCCAGAAAGACATTGATTTCACTCGCTCTTAGGGAAACTGAGGAAGTGGTTTCCTTGCTCAAAGAGGTTTATGAAATTCCTGCTTTATGTATGGGGCTCTGAACACTTGGTGCACACAAGCATTGAAAGGCATTGTTGCCGTCTCTGCTTCATGGGGCTCTGTCATGCCAGTTGTACTGGCAGCCAAAATCACACACCGACACCTGGTGTTCACTCACACTGACCTGGCAGCTCTGTCTGCCTGGAGAAAACAGACAGCAGCCCTCATCTCACTGTGTCCTGAGGTTCAGCCACCACTGCTGAACTGACACCTCAGAGGGGGACCTGGTACTGCCCACTCATTCAAACAGTCATGGCCATCTTATTTTCAAGTCCCGTTTGAAGAGGTCGTGGGTTAATAGTTCCAAGAGTACATCCAAATCAATATTTTCTAACTGCATCTGATTACTTGTGAGGTACAAACCGCAGTGCTGGACGTGTGACAGCACAACAAACCAAGACTTGTCCTAGGACCTGGGGGAGAGGGTGAAGTCACAGGTCCCAGCCCACCTATGTAAACCCAGCGAGATGGTTTTAGGTGCTCCCTTCTTTCAAGGGAAGGGAGAAGCAGCACTCCCAGCGAGGCACAGCCAGTTACCACAACAATCCTAACAAACAGACCAGCTCAAGGAAGAAATAGGGTCAGCTGCATGGGGGAGTGTCAGATCTGGGGAGAGATGACCACAAGTCTTCTTCTCCCCAGGTAAGACAGTGATGACAAAAGGGGAGAGCTCAGTGCAGGGAAGAGTGCAGGACCCAGGAGAGAAAGCTCAGCGCTTCATTATACTCACACTTTTTTCCTGCACCTCTTTGCTGTGAATAGACTCATAACAATTTCTATGGCATCCTCAGAAGATAAGGATACTAAAGATACTTCTCCCTGAAAAGAGTCTTGCATGCCCAAAAAATTCTGTTTCCCACCTCCCCCGCAATTCATCCCCAAATAAATCAGGGGGATCTAATAAAAGCTTTTATCTCTCTCTGCAAATTTTATCTCAGTTATAAATAAGACATCGGGCCAGATTCTCAGCTGGCATATATTTTGGGTCACCGAATCAAAGGTCAGGAAAATTGCACTGATCTGGCCTTTTATCTGTAATGCAGATTAATAGAGGGATGGGGCTCTAAAACAGTATCTGCATCCAGACCACAATTTCAGGCACTTCCTTGCCAGTTCCTTGTGCCGGGGGCCACAGATCACAGAAAGCTACAATCCAGATCAGAACAAAATGCAAATGTATGGACACCCAAGCACATTAATTTTTGAGCAAATTCTTACAATGAATAGAAGAAGCCCAAGAACGAAAAAAGAGAGAGAGTACAATCTACTGGCATTAACAATTCACACACAGAACAAGGTTAGAATCAGAACGATTCTGCCCATTCCCTAATGGAACACAACATTTATCAGCAAACCACTGGCAATGCTGCTTCAAGACTCTACACAGCTGCATTTCTGCATGGGATAGGTCCCGCTAAACTTCTCAGCCTGGCAGAGCAGAAAAGCCAGTGAAAACAATGGGAGAGGAGTAAAACCAAACAACGAATGAACACATATTCAAGCCGTAGCCCAGAGACAATGAAGCAAAGCCCCAAATCAAGCCCTAACGTGCTGCAGGGCACAGGATTGCTCTGCCAGGGCCCATTAATGCTGTGTACTTGTAACCCAGCACCCACAGAAAGAATTATGGGTTTATATAAAACAGCACAAAAATCTATCTAAGCTCAGCAAACCACCAAAAGGTAAATCAGAGCAGCTAATAGAACTCAATTATTTTTTATAAAGGGTTGCAATATGAAGCAAGGAAAGCATCCCAAAAGTTTGAAACGGTCAATCTGAAAAAACTCATGGATAGTCCTTGATTAAAAGCCACTTATTATTATTATAGCTGCACGACTTGGACCTGTGCTTTTGTATGGGAAGGGAAATACCCCACGACAAGAAATCTCCTCTTGGGGGCTGTGTGCCTTATTGGCAGTGAGACCACAGTGTGGGAGAGACCAGGAGAACAAACCTAGAAGTGACTATGATGAAACTGAAGGACTCCTCAGCACAGGTGATATCCTCTGTCACTAGGGATGGGGAAACACAACAGGCTAGTTCTTCCTTCCAGCTGAAGCCTTTCCCCTGTTTTTTTCTGTCATCTTCCCTTCTAATGTGGCAGCCTTGCATTGTGTGGTTGCACCTCTAATTCTTCCCTCAGCCAGTGATTAAAGGATGGCCCTGAACTGCAATGTTTGTACGAAGACTTTGAGTGTCTTGCAGTTTGGGATCTTTGGAGCAGATCCTTTGGCTAAGTCAATGAGAGAGATAAAGATATCTGTCAAAAGGGGAGCCAGTGAATTTCTGTGTATAGCAAACTGCCCTGTGTGGGCTCAATTCACATCAGAGTTTGTCAGGGACAGTTCATTACTCGCAACTGGGCTGGGGGCCCACCAAGCATCTGAGGAGTTGCTGGCCTTTAGTAAGGCCATTAAAAACAAAAGGCAGTAATAAATACTGTTGTTATGCCTCCAGAAAACCCAAAGGTTAACTGAACTGGGAATCTTCCTCTCTGACTAGAGTTCATCCTGATCACAATAGCCTCTGTAACAGAACTGACTGAAGAAGCTTGCCAGCCACAACTGGAACTTTTCTAGGGTACACTGGCATAAGCAGTGATCAGGTTGCTCAGTTTTTCCTATGAGATGTTATAATTGCTATATAATAGGCAAATAATGGGAAAACAAAGATAAGGACTTTGAAAGGCATTTTTTTAAAAAATCCAAACAAACAACAAAATCAAACAAAACAGCTTGCTACTTGTCTTTAAAACTTTTGTGTTAATATTAAGCACCTTAAACCCATTTCAGAAAACTGAAATAACATTGGACTAATCTTTGACTGCTGCATGGTGGCAATAGCAAATGCTTTTCAAGACCAGAGAAGTCCATCAACTCTAACTCTCCATTATCCAGTTGTTGTTCAACATCTTTCCTCTTAGCAATCAAACCTGCACCACCTGACTTTAAGCAGGACTAAACTTTCTCTGAAGTCATAAGATGATCTTTGAGCTGGAGTGAAATAAGGATTTACTGTGTTTTAGGACTGCTTTTGGCCAGCGCTGGAGAAGACAGAGGAGCGAGACTCGCCCATCCATCGTGTCATTCCACCATGGCTGGCAGGAGACAGCTGCAGCTTTATCAGTCAGGGAGTGCTTAGCTCCAGTGCTAGGGAATGGGCTTGCTAGCTCTGCCAGTGAGCCTTGAGACAGCTTTTCCTGTAGCTCCAATTGATAAAAAAGTTAGAGTTCTTCTAAAAGCAGCTCAGGAAGCAAACAGGCCTAACCACAGAGTCATGTAGCACTTGCAGGAAAGGGCATACCTGAAAAAGGGACCAGAAATATCCACCTTAGTCCAGGGTGGGGAATTAGAAAACAGATAAATGCATGTGAAGGAGGGGGAGGACTGAGAGGTTCATTTGCCACCCTGAACACTCACTGTATGGACCCATAGGAGTGACCCAGAGCCCACCAGGCAGGACTCTACTCCAGGCACTGCTCAATGCATTGGTTTGAAGTACTCTGGTGTATATTGTTGTGATTTTGGTGTATATCATTTGTTTCTTTGTTTTTAAGGAAAGAAAAGAGGTAAAAAAAAATAAGTAGCAGTAAGACATAAGCACTGCCAGTCTTTTCACAATAGATTTCTATCACATAACAGAGCTCACACTTTTTATTCTTGCTGAGCTTTGGTCAGCACTCTTCTCTGAAAGCAGTCATTTTTCATAGCAGTTCATCTCCATCTCCATCACACTCATGGCTGCTTAGATATTTTCAAATCTGATTTTAAAAAGAATAAAATCCAGCTACAGATCTCCCATGGGTAGAAATATGTTAGGCAATTTTTTTACACATTGTTTTACAAGCTAGTCTGCAGGTCTGAACTAAAATGAAAAAAAAAAAATTTCCACCTCAGAAATGTGTTTTCATTGTGAAGATATCCATGAGGTACATTTTGATCCTAAAGTTTCCTAGTTCAGAGCTACCAATCTGTTTTTTAGCAGGGGATGCAAATCACAGCAGAAGTGCAGTTCTGTGCCGAAAGTACTTCCCATCTAAGAAACACATACACAACCCAAACTGGTTGTTTCTGGCAGCATGGACTTTGTGACTTTGTCCAGAGAAAGGCGACAAAGCTGGTGAAGGATGTGGAGCACAAGTCCTGTGAGGAGCGGCTGAGGGAGTTGGGGTTCCTTAGACCAGAGGAGGCTTGTGGATGACCTTCTCACTCTACAACTCCCTGGAATGAGGTTGTAGCCAAGCAGGGATCAGGCTCTTCTCCCAGGAAAACAGCAACAGAACAAGAGGACATAGGCTTCAGCTGTGGGAGGTTTATGCTGGACATTGGGAAGAAATTCTTCACAGAAAGGGTGGTTAGATATTGCAATGGACTGCCCAGGAAAATGGTGGAGTCACCATTGCTGGAGGTGTTTAAGAAAGACTGAATGTGGCATTCAGTGCCATGGTCTAGTTGACAGGCTGATGTTTGGTCATAGGTTGGACTCCATCTCAGAGGTCTTTTCCAGCCTAATTGATTCTGTAATTCTGTAATACTGTGCTAGATAGAGGGTTTGCTGATGTCCCCCAATTTTCCTAGACATTTATACTTCCTGGGCAAACACTTTGAATACGTGAACACTTCAATGTCCCTGTGCTCACTACAGCATTCGGCTCCATTCAGCTGTGTTCATGTGCTGACTTTGTGAGTGCCCCATCTCCCTGCAGACCTCACCCTAACAGCCACTGCCATCTCAGATGCATCTCTAAAAACATAAAGGCGCAGTCCAAAATAGCCTCATTTCAAGCTTAGTTAGATTTCCAAACTGCAGATTCCAGTCCAAAATCTTACCCAGTGTACACATGTACCATTTTTCTTCAGCTATCTCAAGGGATTTGCCAAATGTATACCGAAATTTCTTGGTCTTATAAGCGAATCAAGTATATGTCACACTTAGATATCAATATATTTAAATCAGATTTGGTAAGCTTAAATTTGACATAATTGCCTTTCCTTCTTTTTCTTTTTTTCATATGGTATGATCGTTGGCATCTGTCTTAGCTTTTAATCTGTTTAAAACTTTATTGGCATAGTCATATGAGGTAAGTAAATATTTTTTTCATGAGCCTATAAAACATTATTAGTTTATTTTTCATCATGTCAGGTTGGATAAGTATCTCACAGTGCCTGTACATCTTCATGAGGATTTTATTATTTATTTTGATTTAGACTAAACTAAAATGAAGACCTGTGCCAAAGCCCTGAGCTTTTTTGACAGTCTTTAAAATATACAGTAATAAAATTGAATTAACAGGCTCCCTCAGTGATTTCCAGATGGCAATACACTGGTAACAGCAGAGAAACCACAAGAGCTTTAGCCCCCTCTGTTCTGCCCCAGCATTGCAGCAGACAAATCCTTTGCATCTCTCCCATTCCAAAGTACAAGGGCCAGAGGGCAGCGGCAATGGGGCAAGGAAGAATGGGATCCAGTCATCAAAATAATAACCTTGCCCATTCCCAAATGTCAGAAGGGAACATGAGCTTTATAGGCTGGTGCTGGACTTCGCAATTTTTGAGAAACAATAGCTCCAGAATAGATGATTTAGCATTTTATCCACACAGAGAATTAATACAGATTATCTTCAATAATGCATCAATTGTGTTGTAATTCGTTCTCTAGTTTACTTATACAGAGTTAATGTCTCTGTGTAAACTACCTTGATCTGAATTAAGAACACCATAAAGTACACAGTTTGCCCCAGACCAGAAGGGAGAAGAGTCTACATAGGTTCATTTTTCACCTGATGAATCCTGAGTGCTCCAGAGTAGATATTTCTGACTCAGGACACTTCATTATAAATCTCATCTTTTGTCCAATTGAAATAGCCTAACCTATTCCTCTGCAGCTTTATAAACTGGTCAAAACAGGTAAATTGCTTTCTTTGAATTTATTAAATGCCGAAAGAACTAACAACAGAGGAAAATGTTGTCCTGCATGGAAACATCTGCATGGCTTTGCCTTTGTACAAGTCAATGTCCCTATCATCCAAAGAAGAATGATATAACCTGCATAAGAAACTCAGAAGAGTGCAGTGTTATCTCCACATTGAGCAAACCTCATCTGAGACTTTAAAATGCATTGCTCCTGCAGCCTTTGCTAGCCAATTCTTTATAGGAATAGGGCAATACTCAGTTGCAAATAAGTGAAAAATTGATTTTTGTGCTTGAAAGCAACCCTTGTACCTATGAAAGAGGTGACTAACCTTGCCAGCCCCCTGTGGATGGCACCACTCTAGATGCAGAGTAGCCTTTTGGACTGATTGTGATGTGTGGGCTTGATCCATTACAATTAGTGTGTCTTCAAAAACAATAGTAATTGTAGGGTCTTGGTAATTGCAGGACTGAGCCCACAGTCCTACAAATAAATGGGGTGGAGACAGAGAATAAGCAAATTAAGCAGAGTTAAACACTTTTTCTGAAGTAATTTCTCTGTTCCACCCAAATAATTCCTCCTTTTGCATCCATGGCCAACACAACATTCTTTTGGGGTGCGAGATGCATCCTGCCCACTTACACACCTTCTCCTCCCTATCCTGAACCTTCCTCACAGAACACACTGGGAAATGCTCTTTTACAGGAATTACAGTTTCTTCAATGCAAAGATAATACATTCAGAAGAATCCAGAAAGGAAATGAGGGCTCTCCCTCCTTACCCCAGCAGATCCTGAAGCAAGAGGGAAGACTTCACCTTCAGTGAAGCAATACACATCAATAATACCAACAGGTAAAGCAATTCAATAGAATCCAAATCACTCCTGCTACAATTGCTGTTGAAGTACAGAGAAACTGTGCTCTGGACACGATCATTATTTAACTAAGGAGATTTGATTAACTAATAGTTAAACAGCCCCAGTGCCAGCAGACAGCATCCTTGCCCATGCAGTTGTCCCTTTTTTCCTCTTGCCCCTGTGCCAGGTGCAGAACACCTGGAGGGGGATGGGCCGAAACAGATCTGCACCACAGAGGTGGAGAATCCACAGCTGAGGCAGCTGCCTCCTCTTGAGGGCTGGGGAGGCCTGGGAGGTGTGAGACACTCGGCTCAAGGCTTCCTTCCCTGGGGTAAAATAAGGAGACTGCTGGGCTACCCTACACTGCGCTGGTGACAGGTGGTGGCAGACCAAGGGGCTGTAACGAGCTCTCTGTGGTTTCCCTTTTCCCCTGTATTTCCCCTCCTCTCTCCACAGCATCCCAAAAGTGAAAGTCATCAAATGCACAAGCCACCATCACAGTTGGAAAAACACTGGTATGCAACTTCAGTAAATATAACTCAGTTGTACCTATAAAATTGAAAACAGAGAAATGACATAAAAAGAATGTACATTATTTTAAATTGCAATTTTTATATGTTCACTTTTATTGCCTCACTTTTTAAAATAAATCCAGGACCTGATTTACTTTAATAAAAGTTTAATTTCACATCTTGGTTTCAGTTCTGTACTCTTAATTTATTCTATGGCCAGCCTTCTGACAGGAAAAGAGCTAGAGCAACTGGGGAGTTTTACAGGCAGGTTATACTCAAGTCACTGTGATACAGTGGTTAAAAGCAAATTCAGTTGTAGCTTCCACTGTAAAGAAATGTTTTTGTCTTTCATTTTTTCATATGTATTGTTTGAAGAAGTAGCAAATAGAAATGGAGCCATTTTTCACACCTGAAACTGTTAAACAAATGCATTGACATTTTGCAGCCACATTTCAAAGTCAATGGCAGTGGCAGACAAGAGGCCAAACCCAGAGTACATAATACACAAGTGACCCACAGCAGCTTTCAGAAGCCTCAGCATACTAAACAGAACTTGAATTGTGCTTCTTTTAACTGAAAATTGCCAAGTGATTTCAGAGCACAAAGGCAAATATCAATTACTCCCCTTGCTCCACAGCTGAGCAGTTGCTGACCTCAAGCTCATTCAACGCACATTAGCAAAGCCAGGTTGGATACATGTGGGCTGGCTGCTTATAAACACAGGCAGAACATGACGTGCAGAATGATTATCAGAAGTAACTAATACAACAGCACAGAAGTGAAATTGCCTCTTTAAGCCATTGGAGACTCACAGGTCTCAATATTTAAACGTTGCCTCAATACATCTCAAGCACAAGCAAAAGCCAAGAGACGCCCACAGACATGTCTTGGGAGACACTGGACTCCACACAGCCATGCTCAGAGTTCCTCATTTCCCCAAGGAGCACCTGGCTCTCCCAGCCCTGGAACGAGAGTCCCCCCAGTCCCCCTCTGAGGGGGCACCTCATGCTGCTTCATCATGGCCCAGGGAAGGGAGCCCTTGCTGCTCTGCCATCACCTCTGAGCCCCTTGTACTACACGGCAACCTGTCCAGCCAAGAGCGGCCCCACTACGGGCCTCCATCCCCGACCCGCACTAGCCATCGGCTCCAAGCTCCCGTGTTACTATCAATACGCAGCCATGGAGGCAAAAAAATCACCAGCATCCTCATAAGCATGTGCTCTTACCTGTCGGAGGAGTGTCCGGCCAGCCCTGCTCGCTCAGGCCGGCAGCGCTGCTCTGTGTAGAGCCGCGGCTCCGGGGGCCGCAGCCGCCCCTCAGAGCCCAGAGCGGGCCCAGCGCCCGCCGCTCAGGTGAGGAACCGCCCCCGCCCCCGGGCCTGGCACAGGACACAGCTGAGCCCTGTTACTGTCTGTCACTGGGGATGGGACACATCGCTGGGAAAGGGCCAAACAGCCTTTCAAACAGCAGCCCTCAGGCAGCGATTTTTGACCTCTTTCTCCTTTGTTTAACCAGAGGAAAGAGCTGTCCTTCAGGGGCTGCCAGGACGGGGCAGGGGGGTGCACGTGGCAACACGTGCCATGATCAAGGCAGGTGGGATTTGCTCAGGCAGGGCTGGAAATCATGTGAAGGACAGAGCTGCCTCTCTCAGGACCGGAATACACACAGCCAGAGCAAGTAAGGTATGTTTGGAATAAAATGGCAGGAGTTTGCAGATGCAGAAAATGAAAACAGCCCTTGTGAGGCAGCTAAGCTCTCCATGTGTCGAACACCCACACAGCCCAGCCTTGCAGGAGATCAGCAGACCTCTGCTGTCTCGGCATGTGTCTCCCCAGCCACCTTCCTGGGAAGTCAGCACACACAAACCTCCTGTTTCTGAAGAGTTTATGTGCAAGCAATGAGCAAAACTCATCTTTTAGACTCACAGTAGAAGCACAACGATGTGAGATGCCAAGAGTCAACATGGAACATGCAGGTCTGCACGCAGCGGGGAAGAGATGCAAACACAACTGCTTCTGGACACTGGTGCCTATGTTACAAACCTGCTCAGCTCCCTCTCAGGGAATCTGCATTTAACTCCAGTGGTGGGTACTTGTGCTCTGGCTGCTGAAAGTCTTGCTCATTGCTACAGTGTCCCTGCAATTGTTAACTCATCACTAATGTGGCATTCACAAGGTTCCCTACCCAGCCACTCGCACCTGGTTTAACTTTGCTCTGACTGGTCTACAGCTGTAGAATATCAGCACGTGGTTTTAAACAAAAGAAGACTAAAGTGACCCTATTGCTCTTCTTTCCTCTTTTTTTTTTTGGAAGGGACAATCAGCCTATGCTTTCTGCAACAGCAAATGGGATAATTTTGGTTTTAGTAATGTAAATCATGCAGGGACGGAGGTGAAGAGAAAGGACCCAAAGCGCTGTAGCATGGCTGAGCAGGCAGCCCACAAAGGCTCAGCTGTAAACACCTACTCGAGCCCAGATAGGCACGGGAGTCTTACATGAGCTACTGAAAAGAACAGGAAATAACATTATGTTTTATTCGTGTCTGCAGAGCGGCACACAGCTCTACAAACGAAGAGATAGTGATTTCCTCTCATCAGCCTTAAAAAAGTACTAAATTGTAACCAAGGCAGCAGATTTGTTACCATCTGAAATTTATCATTTCTCTGTAGCAACCAGGTCCCTTCTGCCTGGCAGTTGCTGCCAGATGTTCATTTCACTGTAATTTAGCCATACACACAAGACACTGGCTTGCACTGCCCTTGCTCTGTTTTCCTCATTAGCAATTCTCTTTGCTCCCTGGTCATGATTTTGTTAGCAGTAAGTCATGCAGCAGCCAGGTGAAGTTGTACAAAGAAGTTTTTATTAAGCGTGCTGGTGGGCTGTGCTGCCTGCTGAAGCTTTGCAGAGGGACAGCTTCTGTGTTCCAGGGGGTGATGCTAAACCTCTGCACTGCACAGGAGAAAGGACCTTCTTGAGAACCTTTCTCCACTGCCCCTTGGGCAGCTGTCACTCATCTCCTCTGTCTAAAACAGTAAATTCTGCTCCCTGAGCCACATGCTGAATAACAACACGGATGGATTCCACCCTTGTAAAGCTACAGCAACATCCTCCAACATCTTTTCTCTTTGGCCTTGTCTCTTCCCAATTCCTTTTCACAGCTTGTTTTTGTTCTCTGCAGACTGTTTCTAATGCTGTGCTTTAAAGGGATCTCACCTCTTAAGGAGAAGGCTACCAATTACAATCCATAACTTTGAGACACTTCTGCACGAATAAACTGAGCTCCGATACCATTTCAAGGAAGCCAGTGGCTTCAATTCTTCATTTTCCAGCACTAGAACATGCAAACCTGTAAAAGTGAACACAGCTGAGAATTTAGGCATAACACAGTTACAAGCGTGAACAGAGAAAGACAAAATATTTTTTTAATGAAAATCTTAATTTAAAAAAACTCGACTGAAAGAACAGTGTTGCCCTGTACTTCTAGAAGCAACAGTACTAAGAAGATAAATTTGCCCTGTAGCTTACCCACTTATCAAAGTGTTGCATTCAACTCACCCACATCTTGCTTTCTAACATTAGCCAGATTTACTTTCCTTAATAACGAGCTTTTATGGCCTCATCTCTACACGTATTTACCCAGCTGCTATGTATTTGCTAGGTGAGCATGTGTGTCACTTCATGTTTCAGAAGGGCTTTTAAGCCTCGCTTCTGGGCAGTCAGGATTTCCTGCTCTGAGGCGGCAGGAACACAGCGAGACAGGAAACACTGCCGGCTGCTGCCACGGGCTGGGAGAGAGTAAGGTCAGCGGCTGGGTTTGTACCTTCTCATTACTACCACAGCCTCAGGACTGAGTCTAGTAACTGAACTTACCAAACTGCCCTTTTATGTTTTCAGTATTTGCCAAACTTAATCTGAGTACATAACATCCGTGATATTCCTTGTCTTTAAAATGCTTTGAATACCGTGTTGCTGAGCCAGCACTGACTGATGCAGTGGCAGTGCCGGATAGCCACACACTCCGTGTCCGTATCCCTCATGGGAACAGAGCCAAGCCCTTCCAGCAGCCTGAAACAGGAGTAGTTGTATCACGACCCTGTCTGGAGACCATCCATTTTATATTTTGCTATACAGAAGCATTGTGGGAAGTCAGCCACACTTAGACAAGTCAGATGATATTGAACAGCAGAGTTGGGACAATCATTTGACATTCTTCATAATTTAAAAATTGAGTTTTAAAGTATTATTTTTAAACAAAACCACTGCTCACTTATTTCCTAATTTGATCTCAAGTTTTAGAAGCATCAACTTAAATTTTACATGACTAGAGTCACATCATTGAATTTTTGTCCATCGTCTTTTAGCATACACACAAATCCACTGCTGTGGTCAACACTTCTGTTTTATCCTTTAGAAGGCTGCTGTGATACTTCACAGTACTACAACAAATATGTTAATGTAAAAGTTGCTGTGGTCCCCATTTGGGGAGGAGGCAATACTACATACTACCACGAAGGTGGGAACAGGCAGAGTGCTACTCAAATAGGAATGTTATACTGGAAATTATGAACAGTCAATTGAAATTTAGATTTATTCTGAATCAAAATGAAAGATTCATAAAGTTTCCCATAAAAAGATCAATGCTTTGTTTTTCCAAAGTGCAAAAACAAATTAATAAATGAAGCATTTCACAGCATTTCACTAAAGGTACATATTATTGCAATTTGTATTGGTAAATAGTGCAAATAACAGTATGATTTAAAATATCATAGCCCCTGTATTTTTGAAATGGAATTTTTAATTTCAAACTGACAGTGCTAGAATTTTTCAGAGACAGCACAGCAAACATCTTTGCACAGTATTTTTGACCACCTCTGCCCTTTAAGCAAAGCAGACCTTAAAGCTGCCACTGAAAAAAGCAGCCACCTGCCGATTCTGGTCTCCATAGAGAGCCTGAGGAAAGACATCAATTTATGTTAAAGGTAATGTGGAATTCAAAGTCAGTGTTGGGACTATAAAACCATAAACAGTGAGCCTGTACTATTTACACAGCTGCGAGTTCAGATTCAATTTTAATAAAATTTATGTATTTCAAACAAAGAGAATACTGATGGGGTCTGGCTGTCATCCTGAGACAAGTATATCATCATATAAAATCTCCTTCAGATTGAGACAAAGTGGATCCAGGCATAAATACTGCATTTTAATGCTGTTAATAGAAGGAAAATACAAATAAAATGCTTGATGACCAGGCATTCTCCTTCCTGTGAGCAAGCACACAAAAATATTTGGATCACATTGAGAAATCGTCACAGTTCTACAAGGTGAACCATGTCATTAGTTCTTCTGTCCCTTGTATACTATGACTTTTGCAGGTTTTGTGCCATGTGTTATGACTGAATAATGGTGCTAACACAAGACAATGCAACATTTCTTTAAAGAAACGTGATTTCAGCCAGTTTAGCTTAAAAGGCACAAAGATTTCATAGCAATGATGCAGGTAACTGAGAAATATTGTTTCTGCTCACACGTGATGCATTGCTGCACGCAGAACTCTAATAGATTCCAGGACCTGTAACAAGGAGGTTTTACATGAGATGAGCACAGAATTGGGAAATGATGTACCTGTTGCAACAGCTTAATACAACAGGGCTTTGAAATATGGGGAAGCCAAGTAAGACAAGGTCTGCTTCTGTATTATATTGAAAGAACTTTCAAAGAGCAGCTCAACATGGTCCCCGTCCTGCCCTCACCAAAGAGGTGAAATTCTGAACCAAGTAGTCTGGCATTCAAGTGTTGTTTTGCCCTTCCTTCCCTGAAATTCTCTCTTTCCCGTTTAGCTTTACATGGGACACAAAAGCAGAGCTCCTATCAGCATACGTTTATAAATTCAACCTCTTCTCTCCCGGCAAGTGCCAAAGCTTTCCTAATAGTTTTCCTTAGGTGGGAGTTCATCACCAAATTAAAATGAAGCAATATGACAAGTTAGTAGAATATATTTGTTTAGTTTGATCACAAAAAAAACACATACTGGTTTAGACCGATTTTCTTTTTATTAATAATATAAGATTCTGTAATCTCTTAACATTACAACTGAAGCTTTACAGTTAATCTCACACTAAAATGACAAACACTGTTTGGCTTTATTTGCAGAAAATTAAATTACAACCTTGATAAACATACATTTCCAAGATTGAGAAGCAATTTGTGTTTTCTGGATTTCAGTGCTAATGTATCCCTGCCTTTGAAATTGGTTTCAGTTAATTAACATTGCTACGGAAGAACTATTTGACCTGGCCTCTGTTCACAGCTGTAAGGCAAAGATGACATCTCTAACTTAACCATTATAGTGTAAGTCAAATCAAGACACATTTTTCTTTGACTGTAAGATTTAGATCCTGGATCAGCTTTTAACAGATTTGCGTCTTTTCCCTCCAAACTTTTATAAAGGTCTCTCTAATGTAAACATATTTTACAGACAAGCCACAGTCACTCTCTGCACCTTTCCTCCTTCAAAGGGAGCAGAAGCTGTGTAATTGGAAATCATTACAAGCTTAATTAAAACTGCTTATAACTTACGTACAGCCAAAATAGTCAAGCAAATGCAAAAGTTGTGTTATGCATCAGCACTTCTAATCTGCATGGATCAAACTCCATCTCTGAACAGGCTGCAGCTACAGGAAGTGAAGTCTGTAGAAAGAAAGTAGAGCATACAGAAGGAAGAGTGGTGGAAGACGATAGCATTAGAGAAAGTAAGATTTCATTTAAATGGTGAATGATGTCTATCTAGGTCTTCTGAACTTGCATTACATTTTTTTCTATTTTCATTAGCAATTTAAATGTGAAATTAAAGACAGTAATATATATGTTTCAACTGCAGTTTCAACTAAGCTCTGACCAGTTTGTAAGATAGTATTTAGGAAGACAGCAATATCCATTACATTTGTAGTTAATCTTTTCCTCAGAGCTATCCAGAGACAGTGCTTTGGGACCCTTGTAGCCTGTTATTTCACCTTCCCATAGGGCAATTGACATACAGTAAAAATCTTTACTGCGTTTTAAATCACTTCAGAAGTCAGTGGCTATTTAAAGGTTAGAGAGTATAAGGAGTTTTTACCTGTGTACTTTCAATACAAAAAAGGATGAGGAAACCATAGTCAGAAAATTAAAAAATTGGAAGGATATTGTAAAGCTGTGTTGTACTTTAGTCAAAATCTTAAGAGATCAGTATTACTAACCTGTGACTACTTGTTCTACTCTTTGTGCTGTCATTCTGCGAAAAAGCTTCACATGCTTTCCTTCAAAATTAATTCTTCATAGTTACCCAAACTTTCATTGAGGCACATAAACACCCTTCATATTTACCAGCTCCTAGAAAGGGCTCCACTGGGGAGTGACACAAGTCATCAGCAAGACGCCAGCCGTGGCCACGGAGTCACCACTGTGCAGCTGAGGTGAGGAACCCCCTGCACCACCACGTGCAGATTCACTGCACCGAGACACCTTTGTGTACTTAAGGAACACTTAACCACAGTGCGAAGGCTCCATTTCCTAAAACAGACTACACCTACTGTTTTGGTTACTGCTGAAATATGAACTCTGGGGACAAGAAAAAATAATAGATTTTTATACTGAAATGTTGTGAAATAAAGACCATCCAAAATAAATCCAGCTGCATTAAAAATACCACATGAACATTCTGTCTTATGACCTGCAGATCATAAAAAAGTTCTTTCATTACCTTGACAGCATGCAGTTTAAAGTCATGTTTTGAGTGTCCACGTTTTTCAATCATTTGAATTGTAGCATTGAAATTAATCTTCGAACAAGTTCAGAGTTGTCTGATATGCAGTAATTTTGCAAGCATTTGATAATCTTTTTGGTATATTACCAAAACTGAGAGCTACTTCGAGAGTATTCTAAAATAGTTTAAAAACAACAATGCAATGTATCTTTTTCTCCTCATTAAGGGCACTACCAATACAAAAGGTGTCCAAACTGACACTACAGAGCTGTGAAGCAGTTGCCTAGAGACAGTGTCCTCAAAGGACAGTCTGTATTTTTTCTATCTTATGCATATACATTAATTATCAAAAAGTTGGATAACTTGCTTTAAGAAAGAACCCACCTTAAAAATGGATCATGAGTACTGACAAATACTTTGTTTATTTCACTGATTAAGATTCAAGTTTCAATGTAAAAATGCTTACTCTCACATGATACTGATCAAGAAAATATTTCATTTTCATAAAGTTCAATGGACAATTAAAATTGTGGCTATTCGTGAAGTAAATAAATGATTCATAAAGGCCATAGGAAACTGTACAAAACTTAAATGGGAAATCTCACTTCCAGGATGACAGCAGGTTGTCCATTTAAGTGTTTTATTAAACTGTTGTGACTGTTTCAAAAGACAGTGCTGGGCAGTTTCATTTGAATAACTGAAAAAGATATTTTGCATCTGTGCAAAACAAACACAACGGGAACAAAACCCATACACACTAGGACTGAAGTACAGACGAACACAAAATTTTGTTACAAATCTGTTTTCAACATACAGTGAGAAACGTCCATTGTACAAAACTTAGTGACTGACCTACAATTAATTTAAGATTATCCCAGCAATGCAAATACAACTCAGAACAGCTCAATTGTGTAAGATTTTCCAGTAGTACTACAGTGAGAGACTACTGAATTTTTAGTATTTTGACTTACACTGTCTCTTTTGATTAAAGCCTACATTTGTACTCTAAGTATTTGCTGGTTACAAGTCTGTCACATACTTAATCCAGTACAGGGAGGTACTCCTTGGTGTTCTCTCATCTGTCTCTTAGCAGCTTTCCTTTAGCAAGAGGCTGGGCTGAGCAGCTGCTTCTGTAGAAATCACTGATGTCAGTCTTTGTCCTCCTTGAAGGGGATGCTTTAAGTAAGAAACATCTGGCAGTATCCAGCACTGACAATACTGTCAGCTGTGCTGCCTAGCCGAACTTGGAAACCCAAATTTGCATTTCCTGGTTGGTACTTTGTGCCCAGTAGGTTGGAACATTGTTAAGTAAAAGTCCATAAACATTAACAGTGATGTTTATACTTTATTGGGGGAAGGGGGAAGGGAGTAGCAAAAATCAATGTAAGTTACTAGTTTTTAAAGTTTAGTCTATGTTATATTTGATTACTGGGATATCAATACAATGAAAGTGGAGGAATTTCAACAGTAATTTTTAATTTTTAGTACATCATTTGTGCAGGGCTTTATAAAAGATTTTTGTTTCCAAAGATGTTATTGGGATCCACATATTCTTTAACAGATCTCAGCATTCCCAAGCCAACATCAGAGATGCTCTCCTTCATCCAGCGCTTCCGCAATTTGCCTACTGGAAAAACAAAAACAAAGTGTTTCAATATATGGCAGGATTCTAGGAGCCAATCAATCTTGTGACCATGAATGAATAAACACTGTGTGATAAATGCTTTTATTCAAAAATGAGAAATGTTTTGCTTTATTTGATTTATTGAGCCCACCAGACTATCAAGCTCATTAAGCTCAGCATACTCCCAGAGGAAGACTGTGTTCCACACTGTCTACTTTCTTTAGGAACTATGAAATTTAGATGAAGCTTAGGCTGAAATCACATGTTCTGTTAAGACAAGGAATCAGTAATAAGTTTTAAAAAGCCACAAACTAATTTTAAGTAGGAAACTGTAGAGGAGATTACTAAAAAGCAGAACCTCATATTTCCTGATTACTTTAAAGTGAAAACGTAACTCAATCATCGAGCTTAAACCAGTATTGGTTTAAATAGCAAAAAAATGTTTTCTATGAAGAAGGCTTAATATTTAATTTAAAAACTTCTAGGCTGGCTGGTAATTGCTCAATACCATTACACAAGAGCTTTGTTTCCCATGTAAAAATGGCTATTCACAACATATACCAAATACAAACAAAGCTGAAACAATCTTTTAAGAACTCATTTCACTCAATGCTCACAATAGTCCTGTTAAATGGCCAAGTGTTCACATGCTAATTAACCAAATCATCAACTCTGATTAACAGATCATTCAAAACTGAGGACATTTTTTTCATTACACTCTAGCATTTAACTTGTCAGCCTGAAACACAATCCATTTGTCAGTATGATAAGACATAGTAAAGGTTTGAGAGACAGAAGCTTTAAGAGTATCTGAAACTAAATTCAAGCCATCTTTTGTGCCCTGTTTCAGGGTAATCATCAAACTGTCATCAGAGTAATAAATTACAGGGACACCTCTGGAGAACAGAGTATATTTGTTTATACCTTAAGGAATACGAGCCAGTCACAATGCCAACAGAAAAAGCAAATAATGTGAGACAGAATGAAATTTGCAGTTTGTTAGAAAACAACTATTAGGAGCATGTGTGTCAAGATCAAAGATCACAACGGAAGGACAAAAGAATTTGTCATGTGGTAGGAACTGTGGCTGTGTTTTGCAGCCCCAGCTCAAGAAAGAATCCCCATCTGTGAATATACTATCACTACAATGTGACTGAGCAAGCTGATGTGGTTGAATTTTCTGTTAAAATTTAATACCACTACAAAACACCTGAATCGTGGATGTGGCTTGACCATCCCCTCAAGTCACTTACACTGGCTCTTACACAAGCAGCTGAAGAACAGTCATTACTATTCTCAACTGTTATCTGTAATATAGTTTCAGTGAATGTGTTCTGTGGTTATGGATGTAATTGTCCTGAAAAGACTGCAAACAACTGCTCCAACAAGATGGAGCACATTAGAATCACAGCAGGATGCCCAACAGCTAGCATGCCTGCCTCTTTTACACCTCCAGTAATAATGCAATTCCACAAGGAACTGAACTACTGTCTGAGCAGCACCAAACAGTCGTTGCATATTTAATGAAGTCGCTCACCAAGTGCTGGAAAACAGAAGGTGCTTGGAGTGCATCATTAGTTCTGTCAAAGTGATAATTTACACATCTATCTTGTCAAATTTTCTATGGTTTATACTTTTGCAATAATAAATCTAACATACATCTGATTAGTGAACTGGAAAAAAAAAAAGCTGTACTACAGTTACCAGCAGTCCTTCACAAACATGCTCAACAAAAAGATTTTAACCCCTTGATAACAGCAAAATTGATCCCCTGCTCCTACTGTTCCTGTCAATAAAATATACATGGAGTTTTCAACTATTCAAGTTTTCACATTGGAGTTAAAAAGCTTTGAAGTAATCTCTCCAAATTCTGAGCTGGTCCATCAGATAAAATGGAAAATAGACCAAGTGAAGGAAAGGCTCTGTGAAAATGAGAGCAGAACTTAGAAAAGTCATTTATATATTGTTGCATTTCAGGTTAGTGCTGTGCTATACATTTTCTGGTCCTTCTCCTCCACAGGACAACCCAATTGGCTTCAAGGATGAGAAGGGAAAAGCAGGAAGAAAATGCCGTAATAGTAAAAGATGTTACTGTGAACATAAAAACAATCCCAAGTGACAAAGTTGCTTACCTCTACTCTTAGACTAGCTAAAGAACAGCTTTGCACTCAAGGAAGCCTTAACTCCCCGAACAATAAGGTCTCAGTTAAGCCTGATCTTATCACAGACTACAGAAAACTAACTTCCCATTTCTAGCCTAGAGAAAGTAGGAAGACTTTTCAGTTTTAGCCCTACATGATGGCATTTACCTAGAACTGACAGGAGACTGCACAGAACCAGAACTGATACAAGCATCTACCACTTACAGGCTTTCAGCACAGTACACTTTTCTCAATTAAAAAATGAGATCAGAACCACCTGATTCTATATGCTACACCATAACATTATTATCAATCAGTTTGTAGCAGCTTAGCATAGCAAGTTACTACTTGTCCACTCAGCTGTACACACCATCACATGCACAATCCTTGTGCCCCAGATGGAAACAAACACAGCCCTTCCTTCTTGCACCTTCTTCCTCTGAAGACACTTAATCTTGCATCTGAAGGGAGGGTGTCAAGAGGATGGAGCCAGGCTCTGCTTGGTGGTGCCAAGCAAAAGGACAAGAGGCAATGGGCACAGGAAGATCCATCTATGCATGAGGAAGACTTTTCTTTACTGTGCAGGTGCCCAAGCACTGGAACAGATTGCCCACAGAGGGTGTGGAGTGTCTCTCACTGGAGATATTCAAGAACCTTCTGAACACAAGCCTGTGCAATGGTGCTCTAGGATGGCCCTGTCTGAGCAGGGAAATTGGATGAGATGACCCATTGTGGTCCCTTGCAACCTTACCCATTCTGTGATTCAGTGATTTTATTTATCCAAGATGAGGTATGAAAGAATTAGTTTTCAAGTTTTACAGGTGGCAAGTGGCCTGTTCCTGAGGTGTGCTGAGCAGTCTAATAGTGCCTGAAAACATTCACTGCTAGGAAGCCGGAAACCTCCAATCTGAACCCCAGCCTATTACACTGAGTACAAACCCCACAGCATGGCAGGGAGCCTACTTCACACACGGTACTTCAGATCAGAAAGCCAAGGAGCTTGTTCAGTACCAACTCCAAAGACAGTCCAACACCAACTTTAGTTTTAGGTTTTTATCTATCATTCTAGTCCACATATGAATGAGAAATGCATAAACTGTCTAAGTAACTTTTCCCCAGCTCTGATACATGCTGCTCCATGCTGGTTTCATTGGAAAAGCTGTTCATCTTTCCATTGCCCTTTTTCACTTGCTCATCTTCAAAAATGCATCTGGATGGCTACAAAAACTCTGGCTGCTAAAAATGGAGTGAGCAACCAGCAGGCAGCAATTGGTTTTCTCACTTTTGGAATATGAAGCACCAGGGCACACATGAACAGTCTTGTAAGGGAAGTTTTCATGTAGCTGATTGATTCCAGGAATTACTCTACACCCACGCAGAACAGATTTATAGCACTGTGTGTCCCAGTGGAAATAGGTTCTGCTGGCACTGCACATGGCTCTGGACTTCCTCTGCTCCAGCCCTTTCAACTTGAGGAGTCAGTTACTGCAAAACAATAGCTTTGCAAAAGGAGCAGCAGTGACAGGTCCTAAGAAGGATGAGGCTCGTCCAGCTGATGCATGCTCTTCCTGAAGCTAGCTGTCCCTCCAGAAAGCAGCTCTCTGCCCTTCTAAACTGCTTAACATGCTATTACTCTTCCAGGGAGAGCTCTGCAATACCGAGCAAGGTCAGTGCAGAAATGTAAAACATGGCAGCACTGGAGTATATTGGACCAGTGTATGCCAAGTCTACCACATAATTAACACCATCACCTTAACACTTTGTGTATTTTCACTTGATATCTTAACAGCTTAAATATATTTGAGTTCTGTGTTGATGAATCAGGAGGTCCGTTCCTTTTTTTTTTTTTTTTGAAAAGGCACTGAAGATGACTATTCTATTAACACTTCCAGCAGACCAAGGAGGAAAATACAACTGTGTTATTGTATTATTTCATGAGGTTATTCCATGTCTAACAAATGTTACAGTTTCAACTCATTCTAATGAGTAGAGCAAGCTCTAGTATGCTTACCCTGAGAGTAGATTTTTTTCCCCTGTGTAGAAGAGAAAATAATGTGTTCAACTCCCCCTCATAAAAGAACTTTATAATTTCAGATTTTGTAGTTTGTCTGGGTTAATTACTGCAGTGTATAGCTGAAGCCACAGCCTCTTAAGGCCAAAGAATTGCAATGTCAAACATGTAACTGAACACAGATAAGGTGTAAGGTTTGTTTTTTCTTGTGTTTTATTTTGGGGATTTTCCTTGGGTTTTCAGTGTTGTGGGATTTTTTCTTATTTTTTGTTTTCCTATATAAACTGCCACTGATACTATAGCTAAGCCTGTGCAGCCTGGGCTGCCTGGATAACTTTACTCTAGCCAGTTGTCTAGAAAGTAGAAAAAAATTAGTTCTACTATGTTAAGTGGCTAAATGGGGCTATTTTCCTCAACCCCACAATCTGATAATTGCTCCCTTAAGCAATCAGTTGTAGTTAAAACAGTCCCTCAAAGGGAAGCAATGTATCATTACTTTTTACACTGTTCTTCAGTTTTACATGGGTCCTTAGCTCAGTAATATGAAAGGGATTAGGCACAAATCCAACCTTCTCCCTTTCTAATGCTGTACCCCAAAGGGGTTATAGTGGTATTTATATACCAGTCATACCAACTGATACTTCCTCAGCATGTTATTTCATGCGTACAAAAAAAGGCATGTTTTATGAAAAAGAAATTGAAGACTGAAAGGTGTGACACATCATATGGGTGTTTTTAGGGCTTGTAATAAATTATTAGAATAATTATTTATCTAAACTTAAACTTTTATCTACAAGAAATTGTCATTCCTAATGCTGCTTTTTAAATGCTAAGTTTCTAAACACTATCTATGGCTCTCTAGCAATCTTACTTACATGATTCTCAAATCTGAAGATACCCAGTGCCCAGAAAAGCAGAAGGATCAAAGCTGTGCTTGAAGATGTGCAATATCCCTTTCTGAGCGCAGGACACAGTCAAGGCAGGGTGACAGCTATAATTGGGGGGTGCGGGAAGGAAAATGTATCCACGGTAAAGTCCTTCTGAAGCTACTCTCCCCGAAGTTAAAAGTACCATGATTTCAGTTCTCACGGTGGACAGTAGCCGTGTACCTACCTGCAGTTGGTACTTCCCCAGATGTAGAGTAATTTAGAGATTTACACAACTCAAACTGCCATATATGACCATTTCTTCACTCAAGGAGTATATGAAGATTGACTTAAGCAGGCTTTGTATTTCCTATAGCCTCAAGTCCCAGACTACATCTGTTTTCTTTGATACACAACCCCAGAGTTAAAATAGCTCCATTTATCACAGTGTGATTGTAGGCAGACAAATCAGCCTGTCTGTTTCCAGATAGTGAAAACAACTGTTATTAATCACAATTACAAGACAAACACCAAAGAAAATTCCACCAGTATTTTCTTTTACCCCACACAATAGACCAGGCAGTGCTAAGAGTGACACGGCCTGAAGGTCAGTAAATAAAACTGACAATATTAGGCTAATTTTCAGCAGCAAATCTACTAAGCACTGGAAAAAATTCATCTTGAATATTGAACACAGTGAACTGCCAGACAAAGCCACTCAAAGTGGAAAATATGTATCAGTATCAGAGGCAGTCATGCAAACAACAGGAGCATACTAAGTCAAACAGAAACTCAGTTTCCATAGCTGTGGAGTCACAAAGTTCAAGTGTGCAAGGGTTTGGAAATGCTATAGAATATTCTTTTTTCTTGTTCGCCACATGCTGTAAGCAAGGTTTTATATGCTGAGGGCAAATACATCCAAATGTGTGACAAGCTCCAGCTGCATGTGAGTTAATGGATGAAATGCTAATCACAGTAAAACAGAGCTGCCACAGCAGGGAAAGCAGGAGAGTACATCATGGGGGTAATTCCACATCCAATGTGTGAGAATTGACAGGTCCACTACACCACTGTATTAAAGATTTAATCAGAGGACCATAAGAGGATATCAAACAAAAAATACTGAAACCTTTTCACTCATGTTATTACCTACACATCCTTCAATATCAGGATATTGCTGAAGTCGAGTCCATTTCAGTTTCCATCACAAAGCAAGATGCCTGAAAACAGCCCTAGCTAAAATTTTCAGGTCTAGGAAGATACTGACTGTTGTAAAGCACAGCTTCTGCCCTTCAGTTTTTTTCCCCACGCTGAGCTTTTAGAATTACAAAGTTTTTCTCTAGTTTTAAACCATTATGCTGCTTCTTTGCTTTTATATCTGTGACCAGGCAATCTGCCCCAAGAGACCAAAGAAAAGAAATGCATTACGATAACCAGTTTCAAGAAGGTAGCTGCACAAATCCTACTGACTTCACAAGTCTTCATGACATCCAAGGTTACAGCATTATATAGGACACGTGCAATCAAATTAGGCTATCCACATACATGGGAAAAGCATATGTAAACCATCAGGTATAGGAAGTATCACTTACACATGACATTGGTTCTTAACATTAAAGCACAAAATACCTTGCGAAGATGCTAGTAACACAGGGCAAGTAATCCCCAAACTCCAAGAGAGGAAACTAGATAACTAGAACTTATCAGACAGCAGGCCAGTAATATCAACACTTACATAACATCAATTATGCAATGAATGGTAGATTGCAACACAGTCCAGTTTAAAGTCACTGGCACTTTTATTCAGACACTTTGCCTAAGTGCTCTGGAATTTGGGCTAACAGCATTCACAAAGCCACAAGGGACACAAAACTGTCTTAAAACTGCGAAACTCCCATTTGAAGTCTTTGCAACTGAATATATATCTGCACAAGGATCAGCAGAAGTTGTTTAAGACAAACTGAACAAACTCGAAAAAGAGTGAGAAGTTTCTAGGTAAAATGCCAGGAGATCTCCTTTCCCATTGACCGTCCCCTCCAGTAATTTCCGTTAATGCTGCAAAATATTTTTCAGAGTTCTACTACAAACTATTTTATGTACTCATGAATATTTAGCAGTATCAAAGAGACTAGTATTAGACTGAGAACATTACCTCCATGGTGATGTGAAAGACTTCCTCCATTGGCAAGTATTTCTTCTCTAGCGGCCCTCTAAATTTGAAAGATATAGTATTTATTCAACAGAAAATGCACAAGAGTTTTGGATTTCATGAAATGCTAGCTCTTGCACTCATACACACAGGTGTATGAAAAGTTTCTGAAGTAATTAGGGTAGACTATATAGGTAAACATTATAATTCAAGCCTGCAGATAAAGGTAAGTAAGATTCTTCTAAATAAACATTATCAAAGCCAAGACATTTCAAATGGCATCTCTTGTAACAAATGTATTACTCAAGTATAGAATATTGTGGATCACTTTCCCCTTGCCAAAACTTAAATAGTCCAGTGGCTGGGGTGCTCATTTGGAAGATGATTAAGTCTCAATAAAGAAGTGTGAAAACATGCTCATCAGAGTGATTCATGGTCTTTATTCAGATCAGAGTTCAACCCACATTTCCAAGATCCTGGCTGAGGCAGTGAGGTACTTTACAGCTGACAACCCTTTCATGGAAGCAGTTTGTGGCAGAAAATAAAATTTACTTTTTTATGTTAATGTTCAAGTTGTAGAATCTTCTTTGCCATTCACCTCTGAATAGTTAGAGAGCTTAGAAGGAGTAACAATGAAAGCTTTTCTAAGCCCAAGCACTACATGGTTTTTTTCAAAAGAGTGTACGTTTTTAGGACTAACATATATTACTGTACCTATCCAGTTAAGAGATTTTTTTCAGTCTGCCACAGAATATATATACTTGGTCAGCAAGTATACTTTGTTAGGTGAAATTTAGTCACTACAATGGAAGATGTGCATCCAGGTCATCACATTAATTCCAATAAAAGTAATATCTAGGTATTAGTAAAGTTCCATTAAACAAACACTCAAGTATTACATTCTTTAGTTCCCTACATGCAACAGCATGGAAGCCTCTGAACTTGTAGGTAAAACTTTGCATCTGCTTGCCAAATTCAAGAGAAATTTCTAACAAAGCATAAGAAGAATGATATCCTAGTTATAAACACTATTTCTCCACAGTCCTATTAGCAATTTACTGGTGCTGAAGTTTGAGCAAAGGAACTAGAAGGTAGGACAAAAAGCAGTTTGGCCATAGTCCTTCTAAGAATTATATCTTCAAGGTAACAAGGATATTAGTTTCCCCTGACTAGGTAAGTACCGTGTTTCATCAGCCAAAGTGTTAAAGCAGAATTATTGCAGAGCTTCTTGCCCAATATTGAAGCAGCCTGCAACTGGCCTAACGGGCTGGACTTAGACCAGTGCTTATCTGGGCCTAACAGGAATAGCCTGAGACACTCCCATTCCTTATTCTCTACATGCAGCACTATTAATAAGGTATCATCTTGATAGTTTCACCATGCACTTTATAGACTGAGTATTAAGCAGAAGAAGTAGCTTTGTAAATAACAGAACTAAGGAAGACTAGTTTCCCATGGATTTGGGGCTTAAGGTTTGAAGTTTCTGCCATCCAAGAAACTCCAGATCAATCTCTTCTATTCTTCAGTCAGAACTGTTGATTTACTGATATCTAAAACAGTCACCTGGGAGTCTTTTCTCTACTTGATGAACTATTAACATGCACCTCTTATTAATGATAATGATCAAAGCTTTAAAAACAGACTTTTGAGATCTTTCCTGCAAAATTCAGTAAGCCTGGCCAACAGGTTCAGAATATAATACAAGTCATCAGCTTTTCCCCCTTTATCTATCGTTACATTTCGTATACATTACCTCAATTTGTTCATAGACATGAATAGGATCACTAATTCCTCTGTAGTTAAAGGCAAAGTAGAAGTAGACACATGCACCTGCATCATAAGTCTGTGTCACCCTGTTGAAGAGAACTGCATTACAAACAAAGCTTTATGACATTAAGCCAACCACTGTGACATTATAAAATTCGTAAGATTACTTATCTTATTCAAAGGGATAGCATCTTTTTTTAAAATATTTTTTATCCTTTTTGCTCATAATCCATGAGCGACTCAATGCTATGACTTTAAAAGTTGAAGTTCTTAAGTCATTACACTTGACTTGTGTCCATATAAGCAAGAGTTTAAAGCCTAAGCAATTGCTACTAATGCCTTGAATTCCCCACTCTTACATGTAATCCACTTGCAGGTTCAAGAGGAGGGTCAAGGCTACTAGTATTTGTAATATCATCACTAGATCTCTTACTAAACAAGGATTCAAGAAAAATTGTTTAGATTATTGCATGGCTTACCTACAGGTGGAAAGAGGAGCAAACTGAACACCCTTTTCTTTGCATTCTCGTACTATCCTTTCCTTTACATTTCTACAAAGGTCCAAAACCCTGTAACAGGAAACACGTTAAAATGTAGAATTTTAGCATGCAATTTTATACAACTTCTAGAAAAAAGAACTTCAGCAACCTTTTTAAAAAGCATAATCTAATACAAAGTAAGAGGACCTTCTAAAAATCAGTGTTAACTAGCTTAGACTTTGTTCTAAGAATAGTCCTCATCAAAACTCCACTGCTTTTTCCACTTGCACTTCTCCTGAACAGCAAGTTTAGAGAAACAGAGAACCTAAAAGCTCTTTTTCATAAGGAAAAGGTGTCAAAAGTGCTCAAAAAAATAAGGACATTACCTACTTCTGTATGTCTTTACTTTCTAAGCAAAACAGCCTCAAAGTTTTGGCAAACTAGTTAACAAATACAGGAGAAAGCTTGAGAACTCAAAGGTCTGGCAAACTCTGCTAACCTCATACCTTTGTTTTGCTGCAAGACCAAAACGGGAGATCCTTCAGCTGTGCACTACTGTGCCAGCTTGAAATGCTTTAATTCTAATATGGCAAAGAGCTATTAGACCTCTTCATAAGCCTTACTTGTTCTGCTTTTTTTAAAAAATATTCTAGGACAGACCCAGGTGCAAACAAAGTGCTAAAGTAACCAAAAGAAATCACTGCTTTTCAAATTACCATTTCTTCAGTTATACATTCTCCCACAAAGGTCTGCAGTGCTATAATTCAGATTAAGATGTTTTACACAGATTTAAAACTACATTAAAGATTCACAGAACACAAGAGAATTTAACCATTTGGTGAATAAGAAAGTCAGCTAAATATTTTATTCAAATATCTGCTACCTGTCAATAAGAAGTTAATCAGTTTATGGAAAGTTACATGGTTCTTACAAGTCAAAGCAGAAAAAGGTTTTCAAAGCATTTGCTTTGGTGACAACAATTTAAAATACTTTCTTAAGTAAAATTCAGTGTCTTCTGAAATGAGGGAGAGGCAAAACAAATTGGTGACTAAGCAGTTAGCATGCTTCAAAATCGATAAAACTAAAGTAAAATCAGGAGCACTTTTGCTTTAAAATTGTCCTCAAATACTTTGCCAATTTCAAATGGGCTGGAATTTACCATTGCCACTAAATTCAATAGCAAAGGTACAGGCTTGCCAGCTTAGGTCATCAGACTTTGCACTGAATGCTGTAAAGCTTTCATTCAAACCACTTTAGATCCCACTTAAGAGATTTCTGGCTTACCAAATGGACAGGAGCATCCCAAATGATTTTGTATATTAACCTCTGCTGTGGTCAAATGTTGCTCAACCATAGCTAACAGATAAAACAACTTTAGGTAAAAGATCTCAATCTTGGGCAAAAGTTACCTTTCAGTTTTCATTTCCCTACGTTACTGGAAAAAGAAAAAAACTTATTTAAATATACTTAATTTTTTTCATCTTCACTACAGACTCATCTGTTGAAATACACTGCTGATCCCATACACGTGGCTGCTCATCACCCACTGCAGTTATGGTCAGCAATGTCCTGCTTCCTAAACAGGGTAATTTCAAGTCCTAAATTTGTTACAGTAAGCTAACCTAAGAAGAACTATTACTGAATACTCGATACATACCAAGATTTTGTAAATGCAATGTAATTTATCAGCAGCTTTAGCAAGAACACACAGCTGCAAGACTTGAGGTATGTCAGGGTGCATCCAATACACATAAGGCCTAAATTAAGCATCCTCATGAGCAAACATGAGTTAGGAATAATTTGAATGAAATTAAGTTTAAAGAAATTCCGAAGAGTAATCACGGTTTACCTATCCCAAGGAACAGATGTCTCAAATGATTCTCCTATTACATAGTAATCCAGGCCCAGGTCCTAATAAAAAGAATAAGGAAATTATTAGTAACATTCAGTATCAGCATCTGGGATTCCAGTGTATGCTACACAGCTAACAGTTGAACAACTTTTTAGTTTGCAGGAGAAAAACAGAAATTCTAATTTAGCAAAACCACGCATATATTCCAGTGACATAAGTTTATTATTATGGAAATAAGGAAGCTCTTAAAAGACGAAGATGACAAACATTTTGATGTCACGGCTACAGTGAGACAACTTGTCAGACTGTCAGTATGTCTACACTAATCAAGTATTTGTATCACTATAGTATCAAGCCAAGAGCTTCACTGTGCTAAGCCGTGTAATACCTAGTAGAAATATTTTTTTGGAATGTAGTTGCTATATAGATAGAAAAAAGACAAACATCTGCCCATCTTACACATAGCCTGCTGAAATAAAGGGAGATTCAGTGATTTGTCCCCAACAAATCAAGCACTCAGGAGGTGCATATTGTTCTGAAAAATAAAAAAATCTCAAACAGTAAGACTAAAATTCCTAAGAACAGCTGCAGCAGTTCAGACTGAAAGTCTGTTGTGTCGGAATTCTGGTTTAAAGCACAGTCATAAGCAGATCTCTAAAGAAGAGTAAAAAGACAAGTGAACACATGAGTATTTCAAGTACACTCCAAGCCCCTGATTTCATTCAACCTGTGGATTCTTCAATCTAATTCTCCCTACCCTTTATAAGAAGCTATTTTCTTAATAAGAGTATAAATAATGTCTATATGGTGTTTTGCAGATGAAATTCCATGAATAATCACTGCTCAGAAATGGAAGAGATACAACCTCTGGGAGAAGTCTGAGACATCATCCAAGGCAGACTGCACTCAGATTTCAGAGAAAGCATCTTCAAACATCTCTATGTTTTGTTACATTAATTAACAGAAGTTTCAGCAGACAGACAAAAGCTGACCTACCCGAAGGTAAGCGATGACAAATGTCAGCATGTATCCTCTCTGTCCATTATCCTCTCCTGCTGCCAAGCCACTGCAATTTACAAGAATTTAATTAATTTTCCACCCAATTAGTCACCAGTTTACAAAAATATTTATAAAATAACTTTGATAATTAAACATATGTGCAAGTTTAGCTGCCTAAGCTGTGTTAAAATAGTTGTTCATTGTAAGGTCTCTTCAACAGAAATCAAAAGTTACTTCAGACCAGACCTTTACTCATTTCTCTTTTCATTCCATAACCTGGAGATGAACTTAAAATATTTGATGTGAACTTAAAATAACAGTCTTCAAAACTCAAAAAAGAGTGGAGAAACACTCCTGGATATTAACTTACAGGAACATGGGTAACTATGTTTCTAAGCATTTTGAATTTATGTACTTGTATGCTCACAGGTCATGAGACCCCAAGACTTAAGATCCCCAAAGCATAAGAGATCTGAATGAATTAAAAAAAGACACAAAAGCCATAGCACTAAAGAAAAAGGAGGCCTTGCTTTCACTAGTCTATCAAGGATCATTACGAAAGCATTTGTTTTTAACTATTGGTTTCTAAGAACAAGAAAGTGCTATGCATCTGGAATCAGTCTTCCTACAAGCTCCCATAAATTTGAGAGAGGGGTGTGTGTGGGTGTGGGGGTGTGTGTGTGTGTGAAATCAGACACCTTAAAGAAGCATAGAATTAAAGTATTTTATACTATAAAACCATTAAATGGTTTAGCATTTTAAACCAGGTTAAACTATTAAACACTTCACTAATAGCCTTAATAAAGCAGCACAGACAGCACCATCTTCTAATGGATCTAACAGTGAAGTTTCCCCCCTTATCAATACACCATCGTCTTGAAATACCAAAATACAAAAGGATTCATAGCTGAAGCAATAGAATGAAAGCACAATAAAAGTACAAATTTCAGAAATTATAACCTTGAAATGGATAAAATAACACTTATACCTGTATTTGAATAGCTGAGACTAATATTAGCAATAACTGCATTCTTGACAAATCACAGTTTTAATGATGGTTTTCATCACTCACACTTAATCAAGGCAGAAGGAAAGAAACTGCCTGATCATTACTCAGCCTGCCACTTCAATGAGTGTTTTCAGTCCCTTTGTGGGACATTGCACCCTTTTAACTAAACAAGTTTTTTGTATTCATATACTCACATGAATTCTGCAAAAACTTAGTGTCACCCTTATGATTTTGTCTCCTTTTCTGTAGTCAAAATATAGAGTCTAGTATTGCAAAACAAGCTGCTTCCATGCCTGTAAGCAATTAAAAGGGCTAGCTTCCACTTTAATAACAACCATTCTATATTTAGTAAAATATTTTTCTGCAATCCAGAGCCAGCTGAAGTTTTTCAGTAAAGTTATCTAAGAGTTAGTACAAGCCATATGTATCCAAGGGAACATTCAGTAGCTAATTGATTGCTGCCACTTCAAACTACTAAATTGAGAACATATCCATACAGTAACCACTATGAAAACATGGTAGGCTAATTTTTTCCTGGACAGTTCATTCCCAGCTTCACATTGAAAATGTTCTTTGAAAAGCATACCCAAACTTGGTGGCAATATCATAGACTTGCTTCTCATGCTGAAGAACCTTCTCTCTGTCACCCTCAAAGAGCAAGGTAGCTACACACAGAATGTTGGGATCAAATCCTTTAAACTGCAAAGAGAGACAAACTTTCCATTAGTCACAGTCTGTGTGGTAGAATGCAAGGAACAAGCTTTTACTTTTCAAATGCACATGCCCTGGTCAATAAGTGTTGCTGCAATTAACAGGAATGATTGGCAAAAAAACATTTTTCAAAAATTCACTCCCCAAACACTTAAGTTTTTCCTTGACAGGATAGGTCAACTGAAATAACAGAAATTATCTGTCACCTCTTTCCTCCTGTTAAAAATCAGGATAGACATAACAGCTGTCTATCTATGCTGTAGAAAAAAACAGGTCTTAAATGCTTTGAGCAATAGAGACATTTATCTTCTATCAACTATAAAAGCAGGAAGAAGACTACAACCACCAGGAACATGGAGGGAAGGAAAAGCTCCCGGGCTATCTCTAAACCGAATATGTATTCCCTAACAAAAGAAGTCCCAAGACACATGTCATTTCCCACTTCAATAGTCCAAGAAAAAGCAGCAGAATCAACACTACTCCCTGCCTTCCAAAAGTGAGCCTACTCGTGGAAGATAATGAAATGTTCTACATTTGAATACTCATACTTGCAGGAACCCTCTAATTAGCTAATTTGGAGGAAAAATAATAATAAGACAAAATATTTAATACAAAAGCCTAGGTGACATCATTGTAGCACCAAATAATTGTAGGTTAAAAAGGAATGAATTCCAGAAAGACAAAAAACCAATTTATATGGGCAAATCAGCCAAATATCTTGAGGATCTTGCAAAATTCTAGCTCACTATAAAAACAAGGTAGATCATACCTTGACAAGATCTAGGAAGATAAAAATATAGGACAGTGCTGGCCTTGCTCCATCACTATTAACTGATGATCACTGGTCTGCAAGCTGGGTACACTGGTTCCAGTCTTCCCCTGTCACCAAGTTACTGTTAGACAAGGCACAATAATCTCTTGTACAGGTATGACCAGTGACAACAGCTCTCTTGGATTAACTCCTCAAACAGAACCTCATTTGAATTAAACCACCTTTAGAACCTCAAGATCTTACACTGTAGTATCAGTACACTCAAACTCAGCTGCATTAGAATCAGTTTACCAAAAAATCTTGAACTTTATGAATAGCATGCAAAATTCAAACCGATATCAAAAACCCCAAAATTACCTTTGTGATGTAGAATTTTTTCAGTCCATCCAAAAATGATGTAAAAATGGAAGCAACTTGTGGTTTAAGAGCATGACCTTTGGCAAAAAGCAGAAAAAGGCATATTAAGGCAAATGGTGCTCTTAAGATTCTTACTTCAAGGTGCAAATAAAAAATGGCTTGGTAGTCAAAATTACTAGAACTGCTTGAAGCACTTTGATTATCAAAATTAAAGAGAATTCTCTCTACTTATTTAGAACATGATTTAGGAAAAGGCTTCATTAATTTTTTGAAGACATGTACAACTGTGCACAAATATTTGACACTTTAATTAAGGCTGCCTTAGTTTAGATTTCACAAGCCTATGGCACGTGGAAAATCTTTAAGGGAGCACTTCATTAGTTTTTACACCACAAAACTAAGCAAAAATCAGTGACTTTTTTTAAAGTTATACCAAAACCACTGAAACAAACAGCCAAAAATGGTGCAAGCTAGGAGTTAAGCAATTTTTTCCTTAACAGTTATATCACTTGTGTGAAGTTTTCTACGTAAAGCTAGTAATTGCTTCCTTAATGACAAACGGGGAACTAAAATTACCAGGATATATAAATGGTGTCTTGGAGCCTGTTAAATTAACATCTCTGCCTCAGGACTGGGTTTAATTGAGATGAAAGTCTTTTACTGTTTGTTCCATTGTTTTCAGTCACAAACAACTTCTGAACTCTCATTACTGCCTCACTTTAGCAGCCTGCCATCTGGCCTGCATGCTGTGAGCCCAATTCATAAAAAGTTATGCACCATTTACATGATACTTCCTTCTAAAATACTTCACAAAGCATTTCCTCCTGAATAACACATGAACTTCAACAACTGACTACTCTTCTTTCCTCTTCAGCAAAGGGGGACTCTCTCTGCAGATACAAACCCCAAGGAGTACACCTACAACCACACTTCAGTAAGCACACAGAAATCATGAAAGGACATGAATTTATTAAACCACAATCTAAAAATTCATTTAATAATGACTACAAGAAAAATCTATATTGACACACATGAAACTATGTTTACAGCTTGTAATTGGTCAAATTGTGCTTCCCAAATAAAAAAGAAAGAAAAAGAAATGCATCTGCCTTCTGTTGGACATGTCTGAGCAGAATAGTGTAACACAAAAGAGTGAGCAAAGCAAGCAGCAAGCCTTGCTGGGCCTCTCAGGTCTTACAAATGACAATTTCCTTGGTTTGAAAAATTAATTTCAGCTTTCTCAACACCATTAGAAGCCGAGATTAATCACTGAGGCTTCTGTGCAAAAGAAGTTTCAGAAATTCTGACTTGTAGAAGTATGGATGCTAAAAAGCTTTAGCGGAGAAGTTTTCAGCTCTCCGCAGCAGTTTGTGAGAGCTCTGTTCTTTCTCATGCGAAACTATGCAAAACATGATAAGGTTTTCTGTAAACAGACTTTGCTAATCTTGCACCTGCGTTTATAATTAGAATTGTTGTGATACTGACTAGAGAAATGAATGATGTGTGAATTGACCAATCACCCTGATAGGTAGTTAGTTAGAGGTCCAATACCTCTTGCCTTTTTGGAAAACACTAAAAGAACTAAACACATAAAAACCCGCCCTTTATTAAATAAATAAATCAATCAATCCATTCCTTTCTGCTGACCACTCGCGTGTCTGAGTCCTAATTGCCTCTTGGCACCGCCGGCAGCAACATAGAAGTGCTATTAAAATAGAGGTTTTCAAGGTCAGTCACACTTCCCATTTTCATCTTCTGGGTACAACCAAAATAGCATGGTCTCAGCAAGTTCTGCAAGCTATTAGCTTTTGGGTCATGGAACTTTAGGGTCTCCATGAGAGTGTCTTGAGCCAGAACATATCTTCTGCCAAATTTCCTAGAGTTTAAAATGACAGCTTTCCCTAAAAATTGCTGAGAAATTATTGTTCTGCACATTTGACATAGTCCTATTTAGGTGTTTGAACTAGCTGAAATTTTACAAAATCTTTTGTATTCAGGAGTCTTCTGGTAGCTTCACTGACTTTCAATACCTAAAGCCTCACAGCTTAGATGTATTTGCACACAGTGACAGCATTTACAACATCTGATCTTGTTTTGAAAACAGACAGATCACTTTGCACAAATACGTCATTGCCTCTCTCCCACCCAACCAAATATTATCAAATCACAATATTTTTTAAAAACGTACTACTTCTAAGGAATCTGTTGAGATGCTTTAATGAAATTTAAAGGAATCAACCCAGTTACCTTGAAAATAAGGTGCTGGCATTCTGATTTTTTTTCATATCCAATTTCTCATAAATACTCTTAGGAAGCAAATGTTTTGAGTACTATATTTTAAAACTAGATCTCTGCTCCTTTACAGCAAAATAGAAGAAGTGACTCCAGAATTTCAATCTCACCAATAGACTAAATGTCAAGAAAGGAAACATAGCAGAAAACTCATCTCATGTATTTACATGCAGAGCATGGCTCTTTCCTGACTCAAGTAGTTGATACTGTTTCCTCAGAGACAAAGACAGGCTTTGTGTCTGAAACTACACATTATGGCACTATCTGGAGTTTGAACTCTGGGTTCACTACCCTCTGTCTAGATTTGAGCAAAAGAATTACCACCCAAAACAGACCGAGGCTACTAAAAAACCCTTGGAAACAAATGATACTCCACAATGATTTGCATACTTACCAAACTGAAACTGTGCATTGTCAACGAGGCGAATTGAAGCAGGAGCACATCTCTTGGAGGCAAAGTTAGGGGAATGAGAGGGGGGAAGAATAAAAAGATTATGTACATAGTTTGTTTTAAAATTCATTACAGTCAAATTTTCATTTTAAAATAGCATACAAGAAAGCACACTTTGATACCAGAGAGCTCTGGCCATCACCATCATTGAAAGGAGGTGACTAGAAGCTTGCTTTCACTTGAACAGCAACATCTACTAGGTACGGCTAGATAAAATGCATTGAGAATTTTCAGTTTAACCTCAAGCCAACATAGTAATAGTCGAAAAACTTTGATCTTCAAATTTTGAGTGTTTTCCTAAAATGGAATATGCACTAAAGATAGTAAACTTGTTTAATACATCAAGCTTACGTTTCTGTGTAATCAGACATACACCCGTAATAAAAATCCATTGAAAAAGTTTAATTGTTGAGGGTCACCCTGGCATGCAGCTGAGCACTACCCAGCTGCTCACTCAGCCCCCTCCCCAGTGGGATGGGGAAGAAAACCCAGAAGGGCAAAAGAAGAAAAACACATGGGTTGAGATGAAGACAGCTTGGTAAGCAAAATGGGAAAAAAACCCCACAAAAGCACGATGCAAAAAGCAATCAATTACCATCAGCTGACCAATATCCAGCCAGTCTTCAAGCAATGGCAACCCTTACGAAACTCCCCCCTCTAGTTTTATTTATGATCATGACATTATATGGTATCTGCCTTTGGATCAGTTGTCCCAACTGTGTACCCTCCCAGCCTCTCATCTGCTCCCAACATACTTGCTGGTGGGAAGAGAGGGAGAAACAGAAGAAGCCTTGACACTGCATACACACTGTTTAGCAATAACTAAAACACTGGTGTGTTAACACTGTTTTGGTTACAAGTACAGAAGCTAACACATGCTGATATGAAGAAAGTAGACTCCATCCTGGCTAGACCCAGTACACTCATGCTCTGCCGTCAGACTGCAATTAAAATCTGTACTTGGGTCTGGATTCTGCACTGTACAGGAATCTGAAAAACTGTAGAAGAACAGCTGCCTTCGGTTAGGTAAGCTTCTGGGCATGCATATGCCTACATCATATAATCTCTGATGGCCATGTCCAGTCATACCGAAATGTATGGCCAGAGGAATACGACAAAGTCTGAATTTTAGGCTAGTCATCATCTAATCACTTGGATATGGAAGTACTCCTCTTTCACTTCATTTGACATGTTCACCCCTCACAATATCATTAACCTGTATTTGGTCACACAAGAGGAAGAAAGAACACAAAGAACCAAGAGAGCTCGACAGGCAGGTTGGCAGAAGAGGCTCTGGGAGTGATTTTAAATGAGACCAACCCACCCACAACCTGCAGGTTGATTATTCTTACATTAAAGTGGACTGATACATAAAAGAAGGAGCTTTTCCAACAGCAATCATTGTAATCACTACTGAGATTGATGCGAGGGGCAACACAAGAGAAGAATAAGTAGTTCAGGCTCAAGTAAGCAGTGAAACAGCAGCAGCAGCAACAGAAGCTTAGAAGTGGAGCAACATTAAGTGGCAAGTAGTGCCTCTTTTTTCCCCTCTAACTTAAAGTCCATAGACAGGAAAAAGACATGAGTTCCTTAACTGATTTTAAACGTTGATCAGCCAAATGATTAAGCATTCCCAAAAAGTCTGCTTAGGTACCTTTAAAAGGAAGGACGAGCACTAGCAGTAGAAGCACGACAGAAAAACTGGCAAGTGCTGCTGACTAGCATACACATGTCATTCACATACCAGTTTGAACATCTGGCTTGGAACATTAAGCCATTAATTTAGACCAATCACTGGAAAAAATGTAAAGCCGTGTTTAGTTTGGCATTAATTAAAACATTTCTGAAATTATTTTCCCAATTCAGGGTACATTCTACCATTCATATATACAATTTGGTATGTTTTGCACAGAGCAAAGCAAAGTTAGTCAGTGGAGAAAGAGTCTAGCCAGAGTACGATTTGTTTGGAAGCACAGCCTTGAGAAAAAGTATTCAAGAACTTGGATACCTATGTACTTCACTGCGTGAAACCATCTGACTGCACTATTCTCTATTTAAATACTACAGTGTAAGCACAATTCCACCTGGAAATATCCATCTCACCTCTCCATGTCACTGTGCTCCAGGCAGTGATTTCTAAATACAGGCCATATCCTTCCATTGCATTCCTTTGGTTCCTTTACCACTTCAAAGACATAAATTCAACTGCCTTTTATATGTATGCTTCAACTCAATTTCTTTAAACACTGGTCTCTTTCACACAGTCCTAATTAATCTGAGGGTAAAGTTCTCAGTTGAAGGAGATACAAAGCTGAATTTTTCAGGCTGCAATATAAAAACAACTCCCACTGAAACAAGCCATTAAAAGGCTTGTCCATGTTTTGGCTCAGAATACCAAGAAAAGTCATAATGTGCTCAGTCCTCAACTGCGTAATTTCCAAAATCCTCATGGCCCATATCCTGCATTTCATGGACCATACATGGTTATGAGATTCCTACCTCAAATTCCTGGTTATCAACTGCCAGAAATACTGAAGCATCAATACACCCCCCTGCTGCTAGAACCCGTGTCCTTGAGTGGATCAACATCCAGCTTTTCCTTACCTGCTTTGCCACTTCCCTCAAGCAGGCCACCCCTCGCTCGAAGTTGGGGAAGACCACAGAGCCGTACTTCTGGTATTCAGGGACTGGGCGGATCTTTATCGTAACTTCAGTAACCACTCCAAGAGTTCCTTCAGGAGAAAAGAAAAACTGAGCAAAATGTTGCAAGATGAACTTCTTGCAAGCTACCGAACTTAACGTTTACAAGAATGTTGTAAGTTAACATAAATCAGAAATCCCAAAAATTCAGTTTGCAGTAGCAGGTGATTTATTCCTCACTTTTTACATGGTGAATTCTTATAAAATATTCTCTAAATCATGATCTTTGTTACTAGACTTGTAGGCTGACTCCACAGGTCCATTTAAAGCACTGTTAAAAGCTGCAACTTCACAGTCCCAATTAAGGTCTCAATGTATTATCCTAATACAAGAAATTAATGCCTGCACAATGTCACCCATCAACACAGTGGAAGCCACAGCATTAAAGATGCTCAAATAATCAAGCCATTACGGAAGCTGAATTAAGATGCAATATGAGAAATTACTCTGCTTATACCTTCAGATCCCATAATGAAGTGATGGATATCAGGTCCTGTTGACATCCGAGGTACTTGACAGTTTTTTTCTACTATTCCTCTAGGAGTTACCATTTTTATATGAATCACCTGTTTAAACAAAGTGCAATGACTATAAATACTAGCATTAAGCGCAGATTTTTATTACATTTATTTTCTACAAAACGTATGAAGTCTGATACAGTTTGGCTTTATAGCTTTTCGACATTCTGTAGGCAACCCCAAGAATCTGAGGACTGTTACCAACAATTATTTTAACACAGCATGGTTTCCCCACAGAACAGATTGCTTCCATTCTATGACAAATCATATCAGCTGTTGGCTACATGCAGGCAATACCAGTTAAAACTGTTTTGCTTCTCAGTGCAGAACTTCACAGATAGAACTTTATATATACTAGGATTTTAATCCAGAATATACATCATACTACAGAGGAAAAAAATGAGGGTTTAAACTTTGCTTAAGTTTTGCTTTAGAACTGCTGCTTGATAAAGCTACTATAATTCAGTCATTGATTGCTACAGAAATACTTAAATTAGGAGGAAAGACAGAAGTAAGTTTTGTGAAATAGATTATCAATATAAAAGCTGCCATAAGACTGACACATGTAGGGCTAGATGGTTGTTTCTTAGAAAATATTTTTCAATGTTATTGCTTCCAGCTTTATTCAGGCACATGCAGTAGAGCCCACATGTGGGATTTTTTAAATCCTCTATTCAATTCTATCCTTTTTTTTATACCAAGGAAGGACAGAGTTTCAGCTTTTCTTTAGGGACGCCTTTAAATGAAGCAAAAATTACTGAATTTCAGCTAATGGCTTTAAAACTTTCAAGCACAGGTAGCTCAGTAATTTTCACTATATGCAATTTATGAACCGTTGATTCTTCAGTAAGTGGATTTTAGGCAGCTTATATAACACACTGTTTCAAGATATAAAGTTCCTCAGAAGGTAAACACTTCCCTGAAACATTCTCACTGTGCTATTTTGAAACTCATGAACTGTTCGGAATCAATTTTCAATCCTATTTCCTCCTAATGAAAATTTCAGAAGCTGTTTTAGCCTGAAGTTATGTTTCCATAATAGAAAAGCCTTCTGCTTCACAACCTCCAGTACAAGCAAAACTACACCATTCAGTAACACTTCAGGCAGCAGGGGAACGATGACACTTTGTAAGTGCTACTAGTTTTAGTTCAGCCAGGCCTCCTGAATAAAAAGTGTGCAGTTCCTGCCAAGCTCAGTCACTGACAGTGAAGTGTCACATCTGTGCACAGAACAAATATGTCTGAACCATGAGCTGATTAAAAAGCCTGAGGTAACATGGATACACTACCTAGAGTGTGCTGCACAAAAGAAGGAAAAAATTCACACATGGAAGGGTTATTATACAAATTATGAGACAAAGCTGGAAGCAAAAAGGCAGGCAAAGTCTGAACAGTGATGATTTATCTTCAATATATTCAATGTATTTGTTATAACAGAAAATGTACACTTTAAAATCAAGAAGTATGCTTAAAAGTAAAATAATTATCTGAGTGAAGCATTTTAATGACTAAAACAGATTCAAGAGTAGAATACTGCCATTCCCAGTCCACTGCTTCCTTCTACCGGGTTCCTACAGACCGTGTGGTGGCACTAGACCTCACCATTGCGCACCCACATGGTCAATTAGATCAGCCTGCTGATTTAAAACATACTACTAGCCTAGGAGATCTAGGAAGGTGGGGAGCTCGCTTGCTGTCAAGAGTTAGACAGCTCAACCAGACATCTTCAGGTACACACAACACGTAGGAGAGAACACGGCACTTCTGGAAGTTTGATGGGATTATTACACTGGATTCACAGAGAGTCCAGAATGGTAGAAGACAGCACCAGAGTCAGGACAAGGTAACAATTCCTTAAGCTAGTCAGTGAGTACTCAAATGAAAATTGCTTTTAGATCAGTGATAAGGATTATTACTACTAATACCAAAAGTAAGGAAACAAGCATTTCAGTCAAGAATTGATGCCAAAACTGTATCACACAAAGAACCACAATTTACTCTCCCATTCTGAGTCATTATAAAAGTTCAATATCTGAGCAAAGAAATTAGAACAAGTATTAAAACTACTTACCAGATCTTCAATGTTCCCATAGATGTTTTTTTTCATGCCTGATGCTCGTGTTGCTACCCATCCTCCTAGTGAACTGAACTCCATGGAGTCTGGTTCATGGCCTGTACAGAAGCCACTTTCAGCAAGCTAAAGAAAGGAAAAAATACATCCTACAGGTCCATTGACTTAGTACTCCAAATTCAATATTCTATATTTGTTTGGTTTGGTTTTAAGTAAGTATCTTGATCACATACCCATTTATTCAAGTTTTATCTTGGATATGTACACGACATGCAAATTGGTTCTGCTTCTACTGTGCACACCTGTGCTACGTATCACCCTATAATACTCCTCCCCCATATTTTAAAACTGAGAACTCTATTGTTCAAAACAAGGTGCAAATTCATATACATCTGCAAAAAGTTATAACTTAAGTAACTGCCAACATTGCACAAATGCTGCCAATAAATAAGACACTTAATCTCTTGTGCCTTCTATCCTAATGTGATATGCAGCAGGTCTGCAGAAAATTTGAGCAAATTGCCTGTACTTAATTCTCTCAAGGAGAGATGTGTTTTAATATACAGCCATCTGGCTGGGTTTCCTGTATGCAACACTGTCAACTATTTGTGACGCAGATCAGGCATTCCTGTACATTAACTAGTCACTTGTTTCTCATTTTTCTGTATTAACTTGGCTTTGCCATCTGCACAGCACCTGAGGTTGACTGGATGCCCTCAGAATTACAACACCAAAGCTGTCAAAGAGCAAGAATTACAGGCCAAGCAGTCTCACATTAAGTGATAACTGCATTAGTGCATTTGAGATAACCAATTTGCACTGACCAACTGATAACAATCGTGTTGGACAGCTGTATTTAAGTATACCATATAACATGGACCATTAACTATGTTCTGTTGTACAGAGTGGTTCTAACTTAAAGACTGAAAGTCACTTCTACATCCTCTCTACAGCGATTCGTTTAGCTCATGGTTCTCTCTACACCACAGGAACTTGTGGCTTTGTGTGTTTACTGGTCATGTATTAGCAAGGGTGGGTTCATAACCATTGCATGGAATTCTTACCAGCTGCATTAAAACATACAAGAATTAAGCTAGAATTCAATGATTTGGACAAGATGTGAAGAATACCTAAGAAAAATATGAAAAATTACTAGAAACTTAACCAGATAAAAATACCTGCTTTTCCAGATCTTGTCCAACAATGCCAGCTTCTACACAAGCTGTTAAGTTTTTTTCATCTATCCAGAGGATCCGATTCTGTTGAAAAGCCAATAAAAACTAAGAATCAGTGTTTAGGATTTTTGTTTATTTCCTTCCCTAATGCTATAGGATCAACATGCTTAGTCATACAATTCACTATTAATACCACTCCAGTTATTACAGCAGTGGAAGCTGAGGCTCCTCACTCCCTCAAACTGCTACACAGGAGGCTTCAATTTATGAAGCCACCACTGCAAGAGAGTAACACACTTATTCATCAATTTATATCAGGAATGTTTACAGAATAAAAAGCAAAAAAGCCAGAAAGAATTAAGTCAAAACCCTTACAGGAGTCTCCCCCTCACAAAATACAACATAAACTGCTTAACTGATCTCAGATGCCTATATAAATCAGTTTTTATGCAATCCAGACCCTATATACAAGATGAAGATAACCATTAAATGTCTATTAAAACAGTAAATATTTCAGCAATCATTTTAACTGCTCCAAGACACACACGTTTTAACTTTGACAATGCTTCTTTTCACCTTAATTTTCTTATTTTCCCTCTTCATTAATGCATACAAGAATTGGCGGGCAGTCATTCAACAGTCACGGAAAGCGGTTTATTTTCTGACTCAATGCTTATTTACACATCTAGCTGACAAAAAAGCAAGATAGTAAGAATTAACCACATTTCCCTGCCACACCCAAACCTGACAGAAGTCAAAGCTGTGGGCTATAAATCAAGGAGTTCAAATGAAGGCCTGAGTCACTACTGTACTCATTGGACTTCACTCTGCATAAGCACCTGAAGAGCTTCCTTCAATATGCAACTACCACCTCCGCAGAAAAAATCACTTTAACTGAAGAACCACTGAGTGGAGAAAATGTAGCCAAAACCCAGGTTGTACCTTCAAGGCTAAAGGAGTTAATAAGCTCAGCAGGTACTTGGAGGCAGTAGAGCCTCACATCAAAGATACAGAGCTGTTTCTGAAGCATCTCATTACCAAGTAGCCATAAATCTATCACTTTAAAAGTACAAAGCTCCTTCATAATGGAAAGATGAAAACTAGCAATAAATTTTACAGCACTTCATTTCTAGACTGCCATAAAACTATGAACTTCACATTCTCAAGATGTTATCTACACAAAAAACCCCAGTTATTTCTTGAAAGTTTATCCTTCAAGTTGATTTATAGATATTAGGTCATCTTATCAACATTTGCTTTAAGTAATTTGAAGTCTAGTGCAAAAACTAGTGAAATTTGCAATAACAACTTCCTCTTAGCCTTTCATTTATCCTCAGAAACAAATTCCAATATAGAAGAAGAGTAGCTTTCTCTGAGTTTGATCACTTAAAGCTGCTATAAGGTTTAACAATGATTTTTTTATTAAATATATACAGAACATATGAAGTAGTACAGACTAATATCAGAAAAACAAACTGAAGGAGTACCAATTTAATCATCATGGTACAGATTAATATTTCCATCCCTACTTTATTCTTGAAAAGAAAGAAATGTCATTCTCTAGCGATCACCCAAGTAACTGCAGGATAATTTAAAAAAATCAAAATAAAACATTAAGAGAGACATACCATTTGTGATGTATCCAGTGAGACAATTGTTCTTTTTTCTTCTTCAGGACATTCAAGGGCACTAGAGACACTTGTCCCTCCTGCAAATACAGGAATGATATTGTGATCATGAAATTCTCTGGTAGTTTTTCTCCCAATACCATGCCTCTCTCTCCCTCCTTTCTGATACAGAACTGAATAAAGAAAGATCACTAAAGTTAACTGTTTGAGGCTAGTGATTAGCCTCTTAGGGCTGTCACCTTCTCCCAGATTGGGTTTCACAAAATCAAGGCAGCAGTGGAGCTGGACAATGCTTCAGCAACACTCCATAACAAACATGACATTCTGTGACCATCTCAGCTGCTTGTCTTAAGCCCAGCACAGAGCTTTAAAACAAGGAAGGATAAGAAATTACAAAGCCATTCTAGAGACAGAGAGCTATAGTTGCTATATATTCTTTAGATATCACTATGGAAGCCACTGCACTTCAACCTACAACTCGGAATAAGAAGTCTGTCTAGTACAGGAATTTAATACTTCTCTGAAAGCAAAAAATAAACTGAAAGGGTTTAAGTATTAAAAAAAAGTATAAAATCAAGCATCAGACTTCTAAGAGGTTTCTAATGTATCTTTATAGGATGTCCCAGAACAGCCTCCAAGAAGCCTTTTGTTCCTCTAAGACTGTTACAGCCATAGGAGAAGAGAGAGTAGGATGCTCGAGATCCACAGCAGGCTCCAAGAAGAACAGCCAATGGCAAATACAGAGAAAGTACCAGTTAATAAAACATCCTGCAAGAGCAGTGAAGCCCATCACCTTTATTTCCAGTGACAGAAAAGGTGGCATTTTCCTTAAATACCAATCCCTACTATAGTAACTTCACAAGTGGACTGTAGGTTACTAGAAACAAACTTGGAAAACAACCTGAAGATCTTTCTGTATCCTGGTCAGTGAACAAGAAATAGTCAATATTGCTGCTTTCAGCTCTACCAGTTTACTAGTACTAGTTAAAAGGTGACTTTTAGCAGTCTTGAAGCCCTCCAGATGCATCTGGCAAGGGCGAGAGTGCTTAGGGAGGAACCAGCTCCACTAGTTTGGTATTGCCTTCAAGTGAAATGCTCATCTTCTCAAATAGTTAATGGCCTTCTGCAAGGGCTGTACTACACCATAAGCAAGTACCAAGTAAAACACAAAGATTTATACCACAGAATTAAGAGCTCGTGACAAAAACCATCTCACAGAATGAGCTCATGAAAGCCAACCTCCCATGTTTCCCGAGCTCTATGTCAAAACAACTCTACTTCAGCAGGCTTAGAGGAAAAGACATCCACACTGAAAACCTGAAGCCCTTTAGGAATTCTTTAGGCTGAGAAGGACACAGATTGTACAGGTCTTTAGCTGTACTCTGTACCTGGAACACTTCCTGAAAACCCCTTGCCACAGCAGTCTCTACTGAACAACGTCTACAAGGAAATCATAATAATTTTGCAGTAGTGTTTGACCACAATCCTCTCTGAAACTTTGAGCTTCAACAGTGCAATGAAAAAACCTAATTTATACACGTTGTGGGAACAGAGCACAAGTAATGAAGAACACATATTTAAATTGAAGTAGAAGACATTTTCACTAATAACCTTAAACAGGTATGAGATTTCATAATTTCACTTACCACCAAACGGTATTATGCAGAGATTGTGTTTGCAGGCTAATTCCACAATTTTAACTACGTCTTCATGGCAAACTAAAAAAGTACAAACAGTTAAAAAACAGGATTTGTGCTTGGTACTGTTATTTGTGCTTATTACTAAATATTGCAGCCTGAATAAGCAGCAGCTCCTTTTCTGACACCAGCAAGGAAGACATTTCAAAGTTAGGCCCTAAATAAGAGCTGGGCTCAGAAGTATCAGTTAGAGAGTAAAGTTTAGACCTCAAACAATTCTACATTTGAAGAACTAACTACAGTCTTCATCTCTTGCTCTACTCATGGATTGAGACTTCTTGCAAATTCTCAGGGCAAAGACAGGCCACCAAACACTTAACAATTCATCTAGGTTTCTTGGAGAACAAATCACATGTAAAGCTTTTATTGAAAATAGGCTGTCCAATTTATCATAAGTGAGAAATAAGTTTCTTCTGAGAGATGAACAGCACATCTTTTTCTTCCTGGCTGACATTGTTTCAGAAGTGGAGTTGCTGATGTACCTTGTCAAAGAGGGAGGCGGAAATGCTTGTGCACAGCCAAGTAAAAGGATCAAAAAAGAGATCAAATACATTGTATACATGAGTTTGTACAAACACCAAAGACTGAGCAGGACTAAATAGTTTCCAAGCTCTGGCTACTTTGCCTTTGTCATACAGAGCTGTTTTAAAGGAAGGTAGTCAATCATTTTGTTTCAGCTGCTTTTGGAGCTACACAAAATAGAAGTTGTAGCAAGTACTGTTCACAGTCACCAGTGCTGTCAAGTACCTGGCCTCAAGTAATGAATTTCATCTTATAGTGCCTCTTTTCATGCTTCCCATATGTGTTTTTTCCTCTAAATAAAGGAGGCACTGAGTAGCACTAGGTTCTTATAAGAAATCTTGGGGTTTTTAATGCAGTGCAGCTATCAAGGTTATAAATGGTAACGAAAGAGTTGGAATCATACAACTGAACAGAAATTGACATTTACTTAGATCAAATGACCTTTTGGTTCACTATCGAAGAATGGCACACGAAGTAGCTCCTAGTGACCAGAGACACATGACTCAAGTAAAAAATAAGCATTTGTATCCTTTTACTAGACAGAAACAAGCAGGCCTAGCCTATACTCAGATTGCACTGCTCTTTCTTCAAGTCACTGATCTTTTGTAAAGTGTTCTGATAGGAGTTACACGTGTTATACTTTTTTTTTACTAAAGTACAGCACATAAAAGAAAAAGTTCTTCAATACAAACACTTCACTACCCTTTTAGTATCATGTACACCTTTAGAACCCAAAATTGAGACTACCATTTTTGACAACTGCTTTTGCTGAACATACACGTTGACATTACGCTGTTGTTACTTAAGTGATTAATTCTTCTGTCAACATAAACTTCAGCTATATTTAGTAATAAATTGACTTCTCCACTAAATGATGGGATTTCACAGACACAACCTGCAGTCCAGATGCTAAACAATCATGATTACCATTCCTGAGAAAATTCCTTCAGTTTCTGTGAAGATAAGTGAAGCCAGTGACCCAAGAACCAGCCTTCCCCTGAGTAGAAAGCACAGGAGTTCAGTAAACAATGGCCCCTCAGCTCAGAAGGGAGAAGTTGACAAAGCTTACCAGGCCATACAACTATATCAGGAATTCGCTTAAACATTCCTTCCCTGAGTACAAATATCTCGTGTAGGCAGTGACCTGGAACACAAACAATAAGTTAACAATTTCAAACAAGGAAGCATCGAAAGCAGCACAGTTACACAAATGAAGTTCTCTTACCATGAGCTCTGAATACCCTATCTTCTGCATCCTGGGAATATGAGATTTTAGTGGCTCTAAGATCCTGGAGAAATTCTTCATTTACAATGGATGGAGGTACATCATTAACATTTAAGGATGCCTACAATGCAAGAAAATAAATTCATTAAAGATAGGCTCACTGTTACAGCATTTCTGTACAACAGAAATAAGAAGAACAGGCTAACACTGACTGATACCCCAACACAACTATTCTAGATCAGAAAGACATCAGTTCTCCTTCACATCTTCAACCACCAACCCAGCTTATCCTACTCTGCACACAAGTTTTATTTCAATAGCATATTCTTACCTTCCTTTCTCCTGATAAATCGGGAGAAATACAGGAGCTTATGAATGCATACGGAACAAAATATCTCTTTTTAAGACTTCCCAAGGTATTAAAATACATACTAAAGCCACTACACACTGCAAATTCTTCTATTTACAGTTCTGTTTTCATTTCCCCCCTCCTGTCACATACTGAGAGTTAAATCCAAATTGGACCAAAGCCTAATCAGAAGTCCAGTGCTAGGCAAAACTAAGTTTGACTGATGTAACATAACCGGCACACTTTAAGCAGACCTCACCAATAAGGAAGACTCCATAAAATCCATGTTGAGTCACAAACATTTCCAGAAAGCCTCCATCTAAAGGCCTGATCAACACCTTGCAAAGGTGTTCTTCTTCTGAAGAAGCTACACAGGACATTTTGACTTAACAAAAGACCTTGAATCAAGATTCTGTAAGTCCAGAGGGAAAACCTCTGCTTAAGATTTTCAAACAGCCAATTCTTCCAGGTTCTTTCAACAGATGTCTTGTCTAACAGTACTCTAACAGTACAGTTCCTCTAAGTGCAGACATAACCACTTAACTCTCTTTTCTAAACTCTACTTTAGATTATTGATCACATAAAAATGTAGTTCACATGTCAACTTTTTAAACCCACTCAGAGAACAACAATTCTGTACAAGATCCAGTTTAAAAAAAAAAAAATTTTGCAGACATTAAGTGTAAGACTTTTATATGCTTTGAAGATTCCAAGAAGACCATGTTTTTTTTTTCTCCTTAAAAATGGAGCAAATGTGGATAATCTCCCTAAAGGAATATGTCTTCTATCACAAATGGCCTCTAATTAAAGAGTTCTTTATTTAGATAAAAAGCTTGTCTGATGACTAAAATCTAACTTCTTGACTTCAAGTCTTATTTCAAAAGAAAATACTGGTCAAGAATCTTATTTCCTGTTAACAAAGTTCGTCAAGTGTGAGAGCAGAACTGAAAGTTTTTTTACCACCATATCTTTTATTTTAAATACACTTTTATATACCAGGGATTGAACAAAAATCAGTTAAAAGAGTGCAATGCTTTCACACTTCTGCCATGAAAGCCTTGCTGGAAAATTAACTGACACCAACACAGAGAAGAATGTGCTCGCACTTTTGCTATAAAGCTCTCAGGAAAGGTTTCAGGCTGCCTAGTGATGCCAGAAAGAGCTCATTTACAGCCCCAACATCAAAAAGTATTTTGAAGTAATGTTCCACCTAGTCAAAGAAATTTAAGACATCTCTTTGACAAGCCTTACCTATGCTTCTTGACAAATACAAAAATAGAACAACGAAATGGAATTCACTTTGCTTTCATCTTATGGAGTTTGTCTTCTACAAAAAGTATACTCACACATCTAAGTTTTCTTTCCTAGAAAAGAGTTTTGCCTATCTTTGCCCTACATAACCTCCAGAGCAGCTAATACTTTTTGTCAATATGTGTCTTAAGATAAAATCTTAGTACCAGTTAACAAGCTAACAGTAAGGAAAGTGGAGATTAATAGTCTCCCATCTGTCACAACAGCAGCAGTCTATTCTGAATGGGTTGAGTCTCAAAGTTGTGAGAGCTGAAGAACATAAGACTTAAACTTATCAGGAAAGTTGTATTATTGTGATGGAGCATTCACACTACAAAAAACTATGTAAGGTTATGGAGAAACTAAGAGTACTAACAGGAATAATTCAGAAAGAAATAGCTTCATTACTGACAGCTGACATCATTCAATTCAATTGGTTCAATTGGACAGCCAAAAGTTTGGGTTAGAATTTTTATATGGAACATGTGACATAATAAAAACGCAGTTTAACAGTGATTTGACTTCTGGAAGAGGATATGTGCCATCCTGACTTGCGTTAAGGATAATGCTGTACTTACTGAAATAAGGTGTCAGGCAGCTAAAAAAACCCTTTTCCCTCCAATATATTCACCTTGTCACCTACAAACACAGAAGCTGAAATTAAGTATTGTTAGGTGAGAGGCACTCCACTACTGAGACACCTTGATTTTAGGAGCCAGTCACAGTAAGCACGATGTAAATCTGGTCTTGGACTGCTGCTCTTTCTATTCTGCTATTAATGCACATTCACACAGTGCTGTTTGCTAGCCCAAAGAACTCTGATAGCAAACATAAGAAACAAACAAATAGGTACGAAATAAAGATCTTTAAATCACTTATTCTAAGAAAAACTCTTGGTAGCTGTGTTTACATTTTATATTTTAAACTTTTGTTTCTTCATGGATTTTCCTAGACAGAACTATTTCATATCAAGTTGAATACTAAGTGCCTGAAGATCTTTGCTCCCTATAAGAAACACTTAAAGCTATAACAATTCTTTGCAGATGGTTTTAAGTATCTTGATTTTTATAACTCTTCCACAAGTTTTTTAATCTTTTAGTTTTAATCTTCAAGATTAAAAAGTTAATATTTATCTACAAAAATCTTATGCACAGTGATAAACAAAAATAATCCTTTATTTATTCTCATAGGACTGAAATATTTTAAGATTTGCACCCTGAAGAGCTAGACAGGAAGCCTATGTGAACTAGGTCTAAACTGCTGTCTATGTTAAGTCTGGTCTGAAAAAAGAAACAGCATCAACTGGTCTTGAACATCACAGAAGCAGCTACATTTACTGTTGTTAATTAAAACACAAAAGTCACATGCAGCAGGGAACCCTCCAATCTTATATGACAGAGGCAGGAAGAGCAGGGATAGAAAAATGAACCAAGAGATCACTTCCCTACTGCTGCTCCTGTTCACAACTTTTTTCATGCTTAGCTGATAGTAGAAGTTGAAAACCCAGCATAGCATGACAAACTGAAATATACCCTAGGAGTTATGACAGCCATGAAAATGAGGGACCTGAGACTAGCTATGAGAAGTCCAGGTATATATTGGAGACTCCAAAGAGTCCTATCCCATATCAAGGTAGTCAGCCTGCTTCAGATGACAAGACCATCAAAACCAGAGGGGCACAACATAACAAAAAGCACTCAACATTGCTGGCAGATACCCTGAGGAGCTGGTCTGCAAGACGTACTGTGGAATCGGGGTATTATTTAAAAATCTGTACCTGTCCTTCAATTCTACTTTGCTCTATCCTTTCTCTACATGTAAAAAGGGAACAGTTCTTAAGACCTCTGTTCACAGCAGGTTAAAGCAGCTGCCAGTTAAGACCAATCCTGGTCAACAAAAACACATCCAGATGAATTTTTCAAAATATATTGGCAGATGGAGATCCTGTAAGTCACGGCAGATGAAAGAATGTCTTGATGGACAGAAGACTGAAGAACATTTAAGTTTTCAGGCCCTATGAGATTACCTGCTTCAAAGAAAATGCGATCTCGAACTCACTCAAGAGATGGGTACAACCATTACCCAAAGCAGGGTTGCTACAGTCACAGTACAAGCACAGCCTGCTTCCAATACTGCTTTAGCAACTATCTCGTCAGGAACCTGAAGCTTCAAAGGGATTCTAACAAGGGAGCCAGGTCTCCTGACTCTAACGTAAGTTACTCTTTCTAAAAAGCAAAGTATGTATGACTTACAAAACTCAGAACACTCCCAATGTGTTATTTTTCTGAAAACATTCAGTTCAACCTTGAGTATTCTGGTAGGCAGTTTTCAGCACTCAGACATGTAAATAAAAATTACTGTCAAATAAGAACTTCGACATTTTTCAATACATCGAAAACACATCACAACTTAACTTCCCTGTATTTTCTTTGTTACCAAGAATAACATTCATATTGTATAAACAATTCCCTCTAAGCTAACAGTTTCTACAGTCTTGAATTGCAAGCTACAGACAGGACAAAAAACCTCCCTGTGTTGGAAACTTTCATTTCAATAAATGTACTACCAGTTATCCTGAAACCACAAGCCATGCTAAGACATGTAAGGTTTCACATAGTAGTTCTATACCTTTTTTTTCCTTTTCCAAAAACTTGGAGGTAGTAATACACTATATTTAAATCAATTATGTGCAACAGCTGAATCATCTTTAACAGTGTGGTCTTGATTATCACCAAGACTAATGTTCAAAGGAACTGGTTCAGCTATTTACTTACTCTAGAGGTAGTTTTGTGCTCCAGACTTGCTCCAAAGGTTTTTTCTATCCATTCCTTAAAAGTTGGTAATACCATACCACCTAATCTGTACCTGAAAAGTCAATATCACACAGGGTCATTTTAAATTAAAAGAATGTATGTCAGATACATTTCCTTCAATTCTATGCACGCACAAACAGAAGTTTTAAATCAAACTCTTTACCTATGAGCCTGCAAAGCTTTTGCACATTTACTTTTCATGCAATTGCATATTTCATTGTATTTAACTGTTCTTTACTTCACACAGAATCAAGTAATTTTTCAGCACGGTATCATTTTTCTTTGGGTGTAAGGCTTTTCAGTTATCCCACCCCACCACTCTTAAGAAAGGTCTCTCCCTTGCAGCAGTGTAGAAAGCAGCACCAGAGTTTACATGCCAGTTACAGATAGAGGACACACTGCAATGTAGTCTCAGACACAAAGCCATTTCAGTACACCTTATGCTTTCAAGAAAACAGAAACAGTATTAGAGGTTCCCCCTTCATCAGAATGCATCAGAATCCATCAAGCACTGTAAAATTATTTGCTGCACAAACTGTTTGGCAGGAGCTTAGCCACATGACAAATGCAGACTTACAGACAATGGACAGAGGAGCTGTTTTTGACCATGTGTACCACATGTGAAAACACGTAAGGCTGGGGACACACTGAGAACAGCTAGAAACTACTGCTATTAATTGCACACATGTACACACCTTCAGCATGTTTGTGTGCAAAACTATTCCCAGAAGAGGGGAGAAACAAGATATTCCTTTGATATTAAGAGCTTTCAGCAGCTGAGAATCCTTACCATAGTTTTCACCTGGGTCACTGCATTAGACCTAATTGGGCTGTCCCTCTAAGATCATTCAGTCACTGTAAATCCAATCACAACCCTGTCCTTCACAGCTGGGGCAACCAACTCTACAACTGAGTCACCTGTTACACAAAAAGATCAATTCTTTTTGTTTCCTCATCTCCACTACCCCCCAGCTCTTCCACTGACAAACCCCCTACTCTACTCTATACTACTCTAGAACTAAAAGGCTACAACCTTATCTCAACTCATGCTAGACTCTTCAGCAAGACAGTGTTCAATCACTCCTCCTGTGACAGCTGTTACTGTTTCATCATACCCATACAAAACTTATGTGAATTCTGTGAAAAGGAAAGTGTAATAAGCAATGAAAGTTTAATGCACTTGCATCAAGAGTTTGCAAGGAAGGCAGAGACCCAGGTCACCTTGGTGTGTTTTCTTCTCCAGACCTACTTAGTATTGCCAAACCACCACTACAGCTGGTTTGCAAGGGTAACCTTGATCACTTACTCAAAGGACAAACTAAAGCTATCAGGAACCCCAAAACTTTTAAGTCACGACACAGACAGAAGTTATAGCATAGAAGAAGTTAGTTTTACTGCCCAGAGTGCAATGCACGATTGCTCAGGAAGCAAGCACTGTATGCATACACTGATGGTGCAAGAAGCCCCCCAAAAACTGCCTGCTGCAGACACACTCCAAAAAACAGCTTCAGTTGCTCAGACTAGCAAGTATCATCTATCCCTGAAGAGATGGCAGAGTCTACAACAAAAAAATCATTTGACACATGGTCTGTAGGGAAAGCCAACATGACTTTCATAAAGGGGAATGCTGTTTCACTAGTCCTTGGAGTTCTATCAGGGTGTAAAAACAGAAAGTGTATAAAATGGATACAATGAACATGAAGTCCCACATTCCTTTATATTTCCACAGGTGTTCACCCCAAAAATTATTTAGGAAAATGCACTGCTACAGTACTGAAGAAAAGGTTCTTCCACAGGCTGAAGGATAAGATAAGGTTAAGAAGCAAAGGGCCGAGTTTATTGATCACACTGATAGGAACTCAGGACCTTGAAAAAAACTTAAGCAGACAAAAAAAGATGGAAGTTGAGATAATTGCAAAGCATTACTTGGTTATTTTGGAGAATCACACTGGTAGTCAGTATCATGGCATCTTCACTGACCAGATACAACAGCAGCCCACAGTGCCATGCATCAGCTGGGCAGGTGTAGGAAAGAAAACAGTTCATCTCCTTCTGCTGCTCTGCAGAACACTGCTGTATCCACACCTTGAGCCCTGCACACAGTTTTTGTCCCTACCTCCAGAAAGATCTAGTGGAGCTAGAGATGGTGCAGAAAACAACTGTAAAGACCACAGGGCCTTACAAGCAGAGACTGAAGGGGCCAGGACTCCACAAGCATGGAGAGAAAATGCAAGAGAGGGAGGATATGACTGAGTCTCATAAATCAGTAACACAGCAGATAGGCTGAAGAACTATCACTTACCTACTGCTGCAAAACAGTAAGGGATACTTGTTTCAAAACACAAGTACTTTACACAACCACAACCTCAAACTTGCTGCCACTGGATGCTGCATATGCAGACAGTACGAGCAGACTTGAGGTTATTAGACAAATTTATGGACAACAGACATGTAAGTGGATACTGAAAGGATGAGGCATTTACAGCACCTTCGTAGAGGCTTATTATCCTATTTTCACTTCAAACACTCTCCTTTTGCCACTGTGGCAAACTGTTCCAAAGAAACTACACGGGTGTGGCCCAACAAGGCATTTCTAATGTTATCTCTCAGAGAACACGTGGACGGCAGAAAAAACCACCATTCTCCTATTCTAGAACAGGGACTGGTACATATCGGTCACCCAGCATTCAAGCAGCCTTGATGCTTCCTCCTGAAAAAAAAAGAAGTCCTGCCCCTTATCTTTTTTCTTCTATAGTGTGATTTTCTGTGCAGCATCTCCCTAAATATTATAGAGTGAGCTGGTTTATAGAAGGCTTTGCATTTTAATTCGGGCCTGAAAAATCAAGAAATTAACAACTGAAGTGCTCAACATTCCAGTTAGGTTTTTGCAGCTTTGACTCAAGCTAATTCATACTTGTTTACTGACTCAAAGAAGAAATTTTTATGAAGGACAGAATTTTATTTCCCTTCTTTTGTTTTTAACTCTTATGGAAAGTGTATTTTTTAATCCAGGGAAGAGACTGCAAGATTACTTTCCACTCAGGAAGAAAAAAACCCCAAACCAGTAAGATGGCAAGTGACAGGTTTATATGCCACTGGAACAAAATTAAGAGATCCCCAAGTAGGCTTCATTTTAATGTCATTTCTCAAATAATATAGTTCTCAGAAAAACAACCTTGCTGTGTAAAGCGCTAGAGGGTAATAAATCAGAAGTGGTGCCACTACAGAACATACAATTGAAGAACAGTTTTTACTTTTAAATTCAGGGGATGAAATAACTGAATGCACAGTGGTTAAGAAACCCAAAACAAAGTGGAAGTTTAATAAAGAAACTAGCTGATGCTCAAGAGATTCTGAAACCTGCACTGACGTGCTGCATGTTCTCTAAAGCTTTAGAACATGGTGCAGATTCTCAGTGTGATTTCATTAACGTACAGAGTATCAAGTTACAGAGAAGACTCACAAAAATTTGTCTTTATAACATTTTTAATAAACATTTCAATAAGCCATACAGTCTATTTTACTATGTCAGACTACTGTGTACAGACTTCAATAAACCTGTTAAATGCAGAACTAATAACCTACTCTGTGAGACGCAGCAACTTCTTTGCCTTCTTTGAATTAACTGTACTGTACAGCTTTTAAACTCTTTTCAAAGAAACTACTAAATAAGATACTTCAGTTACATAAATTTTCAACTTACCTTTTTCCTGTGAATTCTGCTTGACCCTTCTTATTGAAGATGAATTTGGAGTCATTATATCCCCACCCATTCCACTTCAAGAGTTCTTGCCTTAAAGGGAGAAAAATAAGTAAGTGACAATATTAACATATTGCAGATCCAAAATTGCTTTCCATTACATGGTTTTGGGAAAAAGGCTTACCAGACAGCAATTCAGGAAATCAAGTACATATCAAAAGTACATAGCTTAGAGCCAAAAGAAATTCTGAAACCACAACCATTACTCCTTCAGATTGCATCCTATGACTTGAAAGACCAGATGCTCTATAGAAACAACCACCAGCTTAAGTCATTGCACACTGTATTGAATCACAGAATCATTAAGGTGGGAAAATACCTCCAAGATCATTATGTCCACCCTTTAACCAAACACCACCGTGCCAACTGAACCACAGCACTTAGTGCCATGTCCAGTCATTTCCTGAACACTTTCAGGTATGGTGACTCCACCACCTCCCTGGGCAGTCTGTTCCAGTGTCTGACAGCCCTTTCAGTGAAGGAATTCTCCCTGATGTCCAACCTGAACCTCCCCAGGTGCAGTTTGAGGCCATTTCCTCTCATCCTGTGTCACCTGTTACCTGGGAGAAGAGGCTGACTCCCAGCTGGCTGCAGCCTCCTGACAGGGAGTTGTAGAGGGTGACAAGGTCCCCCCTGAGCCTCCTCTTCTCCAGGCTAAACACCCCAGTTCCCTCAGCCCCTCCTTATCAGACCTGTGCTCCAGACCCTTCCCCAGCTCCACTGCCCTTCTCTGGACAGGGTCCAGCCCCTCAATGTCTTTCTCGTTGTGAGGGGTCCAGAACTGAACCCAGGGTCTGAGGTATGGCCTCACCAGTGCGAGTACAGGGGGATGATCACAGCCCTGGTGCTGCTGGCCACACTATTCCTGACCCAAGCCAGGATGCCATTGGCCTTCTTGGCCACCTGGGCACACACTGGCTCGCTCCAGCCAGCTACTGACCAGCACCTGCAGGTCCTTTTCCACTGGGCCACTTTCTAGCCACTCTGCCCCCAGCCTGTAGCAGTACATGGGGTTGTTGGGACTGAAGGGGTTTGGTTTTTTGTTTTTATTTTTCTTCTGTGTAGAGAGAGAGGAGTAGATCACTGGTGATATTCTCCAACTGGTGAGAGTAATGTGTGAAAGATGCTTGGTTTTCAGTCTATACATAAACATCAACATACAAATAACTAACATGTAAGTATTTTCAGAAAAAAAAAGACATTTAGTATTTCAATTTTTCTTGACAGAGAATAATGATTTTAGTTGCTTGTCATCACTACTGCAATCCCACAGCATTCTTAACATTCAGTTGATGAGGCACTTTGAGACACATTCAGACTGAAAGTCATAAACAACAAAACCTCAAGAAGTGCAGGAATAACATAACAAATACAACCAGAATGTGACAGCATAAAACTATAAATAGATAAAACCCAAACTCACAACTGCCAAAACACAAGCAGAAAATTGAAAAATCTTAAGCACAACCATATCAGAGGATCTTTTAACTATTATAAAGTCATCAGAACTGTATCAGTGTAAGTATATTTAAGGCTTAAGAAATATGCTAATAATAATTACACATTGATCTAGCTTTGCTTTAAAAGTTTGCTATTTATTTATATTACAAATGAAATTACTAACCCAGAAACTGAATTTTAGTTAAAAGAAATGCATCTCAATGAAGTCTGTCAAAAGAACATTTACCTCCCTGCCCCATATACAGTGAATGTAGCTCTTACTCTTTGACTGCCTAAGAGTAAGATGATCAGGGGTGACCATTTCAAAAAGACCTTGTGATTCAGAGAAAGCACTACCTCAGTCACTTTCAGCTCCAATATTACATACAAGATAACCGTATGATGATTGATCACCAAAGGTTTTCATTATAAAGATAATATTAACACAGGCTGCTGACATACTATCAGTGTTGTAATTCAATAGACTTGGCTTAAACGAAATCTATTTTCTTCAAGCTGCCTATATGCAAGGTTTTAATTAATCAAATGGAGAAAAGCCATGGTCATGTATTTCATTACAATTGTTTGATTCAGACATTCTAATCAGCCTTTGACAAATCTGGCACTTAGAGTAAACCTTATCAGCTACTGAGTACTGAAATGACTCTATACAGTTTTGTGAATCAGCCAGTCTATGTTGCTCTCCCATACTGAAGAATCGATTCTAAAATTTCAGCCAAAATTAAACTGAGCAGAGCTGTCCAGATAGAGAAGCCCCTTGGGCTGCCTCCTCGTTCTGATCTTTACACATGTAGAGTTCACGTGGGAAAGAACAAGGATCCACTCATGTTCCATAGCATGGGAATGCCTTGTGCTATTGTGACAGATCACCAAAAAGAGTTCTTAAAGCAAGTTGTACAGACTTGCCCATTTTTACCCTTATTTCTATATATGTATATTTATAAATGCTGCACATATTTATACGAAGTTCCACAAAGAAACTAAGTCATACACAGTGGAGCTGCTCCCAGCTGAGAACAAGGTGACACAGAATTGGCCAACTCAAGGGATTTTTTTTTTAAACTAAATGTTCCATTTAAATCCCAACCACTGCAGCCCTCCTCAAGGCAAGATTTCTCCCTCTGCTGACTAAATGCAGTACTTCTATATACCTGACCTATGTAGTTTGTTGAATCCTGTAACATCAGAACAGACTTGATATTACTAAGCAAAACTGAGGAAGGCTCAAAGAGCTTCCCCTCTAAGTTAGAGAGGGAAGTCCTCTTGCAAGGAAGTGCCAAAATAAATATGCCAAGTATGATGCATGAAACAGGCTAGAGAAACTAGCTGCAAAGCTGGAGACAATCAGAGCAAGACACAAAAGGCCAGGCCCTAAAACTGGTGACATGAGATAAACTGATAATGGCCAGGTTTTAAACTGTCATGAGTCCTGCTGGCAGTACACACACTTCCCACAAAATCATGGGGAGCTACTATTAATTAAGGGACCGAAGACAGACCCAGATACAAGGTTTTTCTGCTACACTGACTGCATTCCCATTTGCTTGCCTGTTCTAAAGGCCTCATTTCCAAGGCTAGTGTTAAACTACCTGGCACTTTGATCAGGCCCTAAGATACAGAACAGAGTTTAAGAGTTTTAACTCCTAAGAGTTTATTTTCTGGTTGAACTATTCCTGAATAAAATTAGGTACACAAAGCTTTACTCTGTCAGACAACATATCTCCTGTCATTGGCATGATGATAATAATTAAACCTAAAGTAACAGTTTGCATGTTTGTAGAATAGCTGACTCAAACATCTTGGCTACCTCGTAAGACAAAGGCAGGAGATTTCACACCACCACACACAATGGGCAGTATTATACCTTGTGGCAGGTAAACACCAGAACAAGAAACTTAAGCACCTAATTTTTATATTCAAAACTATACTGGGCAAGCCTGAGGTTTCTATCTGGAGACAAGAAGGGCTGTTTTTGGAATGAGTCATCTTACAGTTATTCTTTCTTTTGTTCCACCACACCAGAATACTGCCAGTTTAAGAATTGTGGTTTGATTTACGTACTGCAGTTTCTAGCACTCCATGCCTACATGCTAAGAACAAGTCAGAGGAAACACTGCACATGGCTCCCTAAAAAAGCGAAGCCTTTTAGGCCAGATTTTAAAAGAAAGGCTGATCAGTCAGTTCTGATTTGTAAATCACACAGCCTGCAGGAAGACCAAGCTGTTCAGATCTTCTTGCATTACCACTTGAAAGGTATGTTCTCCATAAGCAAGAGTAGGTGAACCTCAAGACTCAAGAGAATTACCCTCAGCAGAGAGGAAAGCAGAACATATCCAGAGGAGATCTCCAAGCCTCCATGACTGCAGAGGCAACAGCAATGTCATACTCATATAATTCAAGACTGAACTTTTTGGAAGATTGTTACATATTAGTTGACATCCTATTCAGCCCAGGTGCAAGCAGCTCCAGCAGATGAAGCCAGGGCAGTGCTGCTCTTCCCTAGGTCTGGCTCACTACCCCAGCTCCCTCAAGTAAGGGAAATACACTGTAACACACACTGGCTCTGCCTTTCCTTGTCTTTCCAGCTCTCATTTGGAAATCAAAACTGTAATTTGACAGCATAATAAGATATAAAAGGCAAACAAGGAAGAAAAGTCTTTTAAGTGTTGTAACGGCATTCCTCCCTTGGAATTTTCATACTGCCCTTGGACAGCATTATTTATACAGTCACCGTTCCTTAGAAAACACTTTTCACACCCCAGCTCCAGCACAGCACTCCCACTGCTCTCTAATGCCCTGGTGCAGCAATTAGAGCTGCCTGCCAGATTAGCATCACACACGTTTACCTTGGCTCTCAAGAATGATCCGAGCTGTGACTGAGCAATCGATGCAGCCTTCTACATTTCCCAAACTTTTCATTCCCAGTATCTCAGTGTTAAGCTCATATGCCAGATGAATATAAAGGGCAGAAAGAACTGCTGACCATCTGCAGACTTAAGCACACATTAAAGGCTTCCTCCATGTAAAAGTACCCAATGTATCCAGTGCTGTCTCTGAGGACTTCAGCTACCTGTTGATCTGCAATACGTACCTTCATTATACCTAAACTTTTACAAACTATATATCCACTAACAAATCAATATTTTGTACCATCTGGAACAAAACTACCCTTGCAGTAATAGCTTCTATCCTCATTCTTCAAAAATTCTAGAATTTGGTTGCTAAACCCTAAAAAAAAAAAAAAAAAAAAAAAAATAACCTTAATACCCTGTATAATATCTGAATACATCAAAAAATGTTAGGAAGTTCCATGTCCCAGCTTGAAAAAAAAAAAAAAAGCTGCTTAGTTTGACTTAGTCAAGTGATATGTTCATGCTACACATGTTGCATGTGTAGCAAGATATAATTTACACACCCTTCTGTTTTTCTTCCCAGACTCCTTTCCAAGAATATATATAGCCAAGAATCTCGCCAACATTTGATATTATTCTCACTTTAAACTAAATGTTATTCAGTATTGTACCCAAACTGTCTTATTTAAAGACAACACCTTTCCTATTCAGTACACTGGCTTCAACAAAATATCAAGCTCATTAACTATCTCATTTGTGACACAAACATGGAATATTTTAGCCAGAAATAGTAGAAACTGACCAGTTCTTTCTTGCCTTCTAACTTAAAAGATAGACATTCACTACTGAAATATATGAAATAGTATAAATCAAACCTTGCTTAAGGTTTTTAATGTGTATAATGTTTATATATACACACACAGAATTATATTGCCTGAAAGGAAACAAGTTACCATGGAAGCAGTGACAATAGATTAACACAGTGTGACTAGTTTAAGTGAATTTAAATATTCCACTTTCATTACAATGCCTAACACTGAAACACTAGTTTGACTCACTGAATACGGATTTTTAGAGTCAGGGGGGCAGGAGGGTGGCTCCTGGCCCATCAGCTGAACTAGTGCTCCCAAATCATCCAGTCACTTAGCTGTGCAGGCAGAGGCCTTTGGACTACACTACTTCAACAAAACTGTACTTGCCAGCATTGTTCAAATCTCAGGTCTTAGTGACTGGCACAGTGACTGGATGAAAAGTTCTCATCTCTCCCTCAGGAAGCTGAAGGATAAGCACAGCATCTCCCACAGATAGCCAAGGCTTCTTTGGAGAAGCAAGATGAATGTGCAGTTCAGCCCAGCTGGAGAAACGTGACTCAGGTGGAAAAGGCCCAGATGCTCCCATCAGTTTCCTCACAATAACCACCAACATTTTCAATTCAATCACCAGCAGATGCTCAGCATTAAAATCACATACACATAAAATACTCACAGGCACTTCCGTTGCTTAATGGAAGAACCAGCAGATTCTTGGAAATCAGTTTAAAGCGGCAGTTTCAAGGGCTACCACACGGGCTTAAGCACCAGTATTTGCCTAATGTAACAGAGCCTTGCAATTTGTAGAGTTCTTGCAAAACTCAGTGCATGGGTGCAGTAATACTGACGCAGTCTTGTGGAGGTAAGGTGTTACAACAAGGCATTACCCAAAGAACAATTCCTCAGAGCCTACCTCAGTTGGGCTTTGGGTTACCAACCCAGCCTACCAGCTGGAAATTCAGAACCCTTTCCACAGGTGGTACCAGGAGGTCACTCTCCCTCTCCCCTGCAGCAGTGTCTCTGTTCAGATTATATAGTCACACTTCTCAACCAAGTAAGCAACACTACAGAGTGATTCTGAAGCCAGTAGTAAATTAGTATCAGGTGCCTGAAATAAAGAAAGAACACGTAGCCCAAGGAATTGCTTCAAGAACTGCTTTGTGAAAGCATCATTTATCTGGAGAGGAATGCCACACTGCAGGCAGAGAGTATCTCCTGTGTTTGTCATTCCTATACTTTTTCCCTCTTGGAAGATCTTCCCTGCAGCAAACCTAATATAATTGTTCTCAAGTCTGAAGTCAAATAACATGTTTTATAACCTTAGACACATTCAGGTTCTGTAGCCCACACTTTCAGCTAAGCCCCTGCAGCTGCACGTACACCGATCCAGTTGTTATTCTGTTTGCTGAGTATCTGAGATGACAACACAAACCGGGGCTCATATTTACAGCTTAAATCTACAGTAAGCAGCAAATGCAGACAACCAGATTTTAGGCATAAGACATCAAGAGTTTAGATACCCAAAAGCAGAGCGCTTTTCTTTAAACTATTCTGATAAAACAAGTGTTCACTTCTCTTACACACATTCTTAGCCTTGACTATTTCACCACTCTTCATTTCACCACACTGTAATAAACAAAGCCCCAAGGAATAAGGAAATTAGTGTTTCTTTAGTGTTCTTCCATAGCAAATAAAGTCAATTAGGGCGAATTAAAGATCGAGGAAAGCCAAGATATTATAATCATTCTTCTCAATATACACTTGGCCAAATGATGATTCTTATGCAACAGAATACTTTACTAGAAGCTCTCTCTATTCCACCTACTACTTCAGCTGACACCAGTTTCACTTTTATCTTTGAAGAGATTGCTCTACTACAAAATGCACACACATGGCTACTTCCAGGCAGTAAATGAAACAGCACAAAGAGATCAGTGCTTTGAGAAGTATTTTCTGAAAGCTTGCAAAACCAGGAAACCTGCTTTGCTGTCTTAAGAGAAATAACTTAATGAAGGAATCAACAGTCTGCCATTTATCCGCGCAAGTAAGTTCAGCTCCTGGACAACATCGTTTTACCCATCCCACACAGAATCTTTTAGCATGCTCTGTAGCAAATATCTGAGATAATTGCTCAAGGAAACTTTCTGGCCACCACCATCAACCCCAAGAACTTGCACTAAACAGCCCAATCTGGATGTAACAACACTACAGAGGCATTATGCTTGTCCATCACGTTCAACCTGCAATTTATTTTTAATACTCCACATTATTTATTTTCGACAAAGAGGTACAGTAACACTTCAGGAAAGTCTAGTTGACTGCAATCTGCTGCACTACTGATCTCCTTACTTTACTTCAGCTCCAAGTAGCTTCTAGTCCAAGTAATTACTTTAGTCTATTGCATTATCAGATTATTTTAAGTCTATTCAGTTTAAATAAACAGATCAAGTTTAAATAAACAGCTGTATACACATTCATTTTCTTGTACATAACAGTTCAGATCTCAGTAGATATCAAGCAGCTGATCTACAAAAGTCTTTCCGTTTTTGCCATAAACTGCTACTTGCTTTCATATAATAATCTGTATTGAGCTCCACATATTAAACACTTCACACTTTTACATAGGTTCTTTCTCTAGTAAAACTTAGCTAAAGAATATTGCCAGTTTGGCTTACTTGGTATCAAATGATCTAACAATAAATACTGTACTACTTAAATTCTTATAGACTTCCTACATTTAATCTTCCTGACGTGCAACTACTTGGACCTATACGTTAGACAGGAATTGCTGTCGCATACGAAGTCACTTTTACCATCAGATTATGACACCTTTTTTCATGTTAATGTTTCCATGAGAGAATCTTCTTTATCTGTTCCTCCACTTCAAGTATTAACTTTGACTAACATTTAATTGCTTTGATGCAATCACAGAACCTCCTGTGAACTGCCACACCTTCCTCAATGCAACAGGTTCTTACTCTTCTGATTTCTTAAGATGGGTGAAGTGGCACCAGCCCTTTCCTTCTTCACCCTAAGTTTTCATCACCTTAAACTCAGAAGTCAGCTACACCAGGATACAGTTTAGCACCAAGTGTTGCTTAAACACTGTTCTCTAAAGGATGAAGTCTTTATTATAAAGATCACTCTGAGTATTGGGGGTAAGATACAAAGCCTCTCTGAAGACACTTGTTTATATTCAAGCAGTACCAATTCTTTAGGAGTTAATTCATGTTGCTGGATAATAAAGTCATAATGATTACCAGCAACTACAGCAAGAATTACAAGTGTGTATATGAAGAAGGGATGGCAACATTAACACATTACCCCAAACAACCTGCCTGTGAACTCACACACAGTCAGCTGGCTACACTCATCCCTTAGTTTACCCCGTGTAACAGGATGCCCACAATAATTAGAAGATATTCATAAGCCTCTCTTCATCCCCTAGGAAAGCAGCTTCTCCACAGAGAGATAGGATAATCAGGAGATCCTGTCCTGCTTTCTTTTGCTCCAGGACAGAATAAATTTTAAGCCTACAAGCTACTGAGTCAACATTCAGTTAAACTAAATCATTATCCCTTTTAACAAAGCCCAAATTGTTTAAAGTTTGATTTGAATAAGTTATAATATACAAGCTATTTTGATGAGATCGGCATCAGTGCATGCTCCACCTCTGAGGCGCTCTTACTTTCCAGCACATCTAGCAGTTACTCTGATACAACTCTCTTCTAGAAAGTTGCACCTGACTGCTTCCAAAGAGTACAAGCTGAACACTTCATGTACATACAGTTATTCTGAAGATTAAGTAAGTTTTTAACTTAAGTCTCACCAGGAGAGTGAGCTTAGCAGTCAACAAAAGTCAACAGCATAACGTAAGAACACAGGAAATGTAGTTTCAAGGAAGAGTTATTTTCCAGCTCAATTGTTTTGTCAGCTTTTTCAGCATGCCTATCATCATGTTAAGGCTTCAACACACATTGCGTAACTATGATTCCCATCTTTCACTGCAACACTCAATTAAAATACTACATTCAAGCCAGGAATGCCACTGCGAAATAACATCTCTCTACTCTTACAGTATCTAAGATTTCCCTCAAGAGGATATTCAGACAAATAGATAATTGCTTATCTTTTGAGGAATTTTCCCTTCTCAATAACTATAATTTGAAAAAGCAGAAAGTGTATTACAGTCCTTAAACACATCAATATGCAAATGCATTTCTCAGTCTTCAGAGGCATTTTTATTTGGAAACAAGAAGAGTTGGATGAGACCCACAGACTTTCAGTCAATACCACATACTCTCCATCCTCCCCTCGCTGGTGAGAAATGTCTGGATAAGACCTTTAACAGTTTGGTCTTTGAACTATCAACAAGAAAGCCATGTTTCAAGAGGCCACTGTCTACTGACTGTTAGAAAAGCAGCCAGAAAAAAATTTCTGTGATCACAAACCCAAAGTACTAGAAAGGGTTTTTTTAATCAAAGAAAGCCATCTACTTTCCAGAAGAAATGCAACATGAGGAGAGTGCACCTAAATCTGCTAAAGTAGTGTCTATAGCTTTGCCACTATTTCAAACTCTACAGGAAAGATGCAACAGGTGTAAAGAACAAAAATTTTGCTTAAGGTACTTTTGGCTACAGCTTTGCTAGGAAAAATTAACATAACAGTTCAAAGGAGGCAGAAGAGCTGAATCAGCATTCAACAGACTACAAGAAAATAGCATCCAGGTTTGGATTGTCCTAATATTACTAAAGGCATGCACTGATAAAAGGCATGCACTGTCTCTAGGTCAGTTATTTTTACTAGATTTTCCCATCAACCTTCTCGGTCTCATAAATAAAAATCAGCTCCAGATTAGATGCGAGTCACTAGAACAAGACTCACTTGCCCCCTCCAAATCAGTGTAAGCAACAGAACTGTCCTTCTCCTCCATCACTCTAAAACCTGTGAACTATGCTCAAACACAAGTTCAACCAAGATCCTCATATCCCAGCTATACTGAAGTATCAGAATTTTCACATGGAGCATCTTAAGCGTGTTTCAAACGTATCTCAGATGTTCAGACAGAACCTTAAGAGAGAGACAAAGCTGCCTTTAAGTTTTTCTTGTTTCTACACATAAAAAAAAGCTGGGGTCTAAGTACAGCAAGAAAGTTGTACCTCTGGTGCAGAATAAGCTTTCCAGCAGCTCCCTTACACCCCCACAGCAAATTTTTATTCTGAGTCCAGATCAAGTTATTTAGAGTAAAAATAGTAATCCATTATGATCCCATAGCAAATCCTAATAGGGGAGAGCAACGTCAATAAGTTGTAGAAGTGTTAAGTTCCCTAAGCCTGTGTTTCCACAGAGAAAGAAGCTATCTTTCAGGTCACATGCATCTGCACTAAAGTTTGTTTCTCCTGCTCTTCATGGATGCAATAACTGGCTGTAGAAATTATACAACAATCCATTTAAAATAAATCCCTTAAAACTAGCTAAGCTGGTATTTTTTCAGAAACAGTGATTTCTTCCTAGATTCAAACCAAATAAAAGCTCAATATGGAAGGCAACAACTTCAGAACAACCCATTTGTCCCAGTGAGCAGCACTGTTTGACACATCTCCTGCACAAGCATCAAATTCTCCTCAGTGAGAACTTACAGCTTTCAAAGCTGTTCATATTTGACTACATGTGCATGACATCCCAGTCCTCCCAAAGCAGACAAGTCCAGCTTGTGACCGTAGGCCACAAATTGCCTGTGAGGAGAATTGAGGCTGTTCCTTGCTCTCTTTTTGAAAAGGTTGAGAGCAAAGCACGGGCTGAATGGATTTTCCTCAAAGGAGGAACAGCTCTTCTATTTACGCTTGCCCAGTCTGCCTCTGGACAGCCCCCATGCCCTAACAAACATCCCCATCCACAGCTCAAGACAGAACAGGAGTTTGTCTACAACCTAAGCCTTAAAATGCTCTTATAAGATAGCAAGCCAACACACACATAGAAAATCCACATCTGAGAAAGAGGGAGCAGTAGAAGAAAGTCACAAAACTAATACAAGTCCACCCCAGCAGGAAGAGGGTCTCATGATAACAAGTTACATGAAACTACATAATGGTATTATAATCATAGGATTTTTTTTTAAAATCTAGTAGAAAAACAAATCCAAGAGCAAGTGAAACAACTTTGAACTAGAGAATTTGACTGTCTTCCCTCAGTGTCCTGTTACCCGAGACTCCTGACTACTACAGACAGTAAGAACCAGCAAAAGTAGTTCATAGCTCTGAAATTATTCATTTCTAGGCAAATTTTGTTAGAGCCTAATGTATGAGCATACTTTGCCAGCATTCACATCAGCTGAAGGTTTCTGTGAACAGGGGAGGACTGAGAGACCAGACACAGACCTTGCTCTTCACACGTGCTGCATTCCTCATTAGAGCATCCTCAAACTATTTTATGAAAACAAAACTTCTCCATCGCATCTAAAGATGTGATTAAGGTGACCATGAACGACTTTCTATTTTAACAGCATCTCGCTTACTACAGGAACAGGTAAGCTGAAAACCACCTTCCTTCAGTTTCCTCCAGTCCCTACAGCAGTGAAAGGCTTCAGCACTTCACCCGCGCCTGGGATCTGCCTCATACTC
>VWZT01003219.1:42531-69029 GCA_013397055.1 Pachycephala philippinensis | reverse complement strand
GGTCCGCGCGTCTCGCCCGAGCCTCCTGCCTCGGCAGGGCTGGGCTTGGTGGGCAAACCAGAGAGGGATAAAGGCGTTTATTAAAGATTTCCCGCATCTGGTGCTGTAATTATAGCCCCTCTGAGTCGCTGAACAAACTTGAGAGAACACAGAGGTGTCCTTTAGAGATGAGGATTGCCTAAGTTGATGATGAAATGCTAATTAATGGCAATAGCATAGGCGGGTTGCTTAAGAAATAGGTCGGTGAGGTGGCAGATAATCCTACAGGTGTTACAGATTTTATCATCGCTGTTGACAGGGACACAAGGCCCTGGTGAGTGCAGGGCTGCTGAGCCGGGTGCCTCTGCCTGTGCAGCCCGGCTGTCCTGGAAGGGAGGATCCAGGTCCCGGTGATCTGCTCCCCCAGTAAACCCACACCACGAACTGAATGCTGCCTGCTGGGGATGTATCCCCTTCTGTATCTGGGACAGCCATCATTGGGCCAATCCTTGCAAAAACTGTCAATCCTGACCGTATTTGGGCCCTGTGGGAACATCTGGGATTCACCTTGTAGCATCACTTTGAAGAGGGAGGGGAACTGGGCTTTAAGGGGAGATGCAGATTTGATGCCAACCCCAGGTGCTTTCTGCTACTATGAATTTGCCTTGATGCACCAGAATGCTGTGGATTTCCACTCAGGAAAGGATGTGGAAACTGGAAAATTTTTGAAGTAGAACAGATGATAAGAGGGGTTTTTTTCCATCAGGAATGAAAAAAAGCTTAACAAACTGAGTCCCTTACGAAAGACTAAGGAAGATAGGTTATCGGTCTTCAAATATGTAAAAGACTGTTATGGAATGAAAGGAAGCAATCAATCTGCCCTTCATGTCCCAGCTAGGTTGGTGAGAAGTAATGAGCTCATACTGGAGGATATAACTTCAGTATTAGCATTAGACTACTTTCTAATGGCATTGGAAATGAAAAACTGTTGTAGTCTGCCTAAGTAGAGAAGAAAGTCACCTTCATTAGCGTTAAGAGCAGACAACATACATCTATCAGACATATCATTATAAGCAGTTCTGCTCAGGGCAAGGTGATGGGCTAGATGACCTGCTCAGATTAAATCCAACTTTTCCTCTGTGACATGAAGTATTTCACACTGTTGAAGCCTACTTAGTTGTCACACAGGAACTACTTTCATGATCAGCTTTTGCCACTGACTGGCATGGACCAGCTTTTTGGAAGTTCTGAAGTGGATTGCTGGGATCTATGTGCTAACTGATACTTTCATAATGACATTTTGTTGATTTATTTGTTCATTTCTTCCTCAGATGTTTGCTACGTATGTGAAATAAAATCCCATGAAAATGCATAAAACTCTTACCCTCTTTCAAACCTCTTTAGGGACCTGTTTCTCCCAGCATACTTCAACATGGTACCTTTCCATTAACTAAGCAATTTGCAGGAAGGTCTCCAGGGCGTTGTATGTACTGCACAAGCAGTGAGACTTGGGTTCAGTTCCTTACCTCACATGCAATATTGGTGCTTCTTTGAGTCAGAACTCCCTGTACATAAACCAAGGATAACATTATCTCACTAGAGAGACTGGTCTGAAGATAAATACACTATGGACTGTGTGACAATATAGGACCAAACCCAGTAAGGCCTACTGATGAGAAGCAGTACATAAAAGCTACCCAGGTGTTATTCCAATTTGTTTTGCTTTTATTCTCACCATTGTTAATTGATTTTATGCCCTCTGTGTACTTTGACTGGAAAATAGTCTGCAATTTTCCTGGGGCAGTGATTGCACTAGTTGCAATGGGATCTCAGCCTTAAGTTAGGTTTCTGGTATTAGTGCAACATAAACAGCTGTTCTGGCAGTTTGATAGTTTGGTTATGGAGTTAAATTTCCCCCCTGTGAATAATTTGTATACAAGTTTCTGGATTAACTCATGCCACATCCACATTTAGCTGTCTGCTTCTGCAGAGGCAGTCTGTAGGGAACAAACACGGATCTTGACAATTTCCATTCACATTGTTTACTGAAGTTCTGGGTATAGCTGGGGGGACTTTCAGTCACAGTTATCTAAAACTTTCCACATTGCTGAACACTGGCAAAGAGATACTAAATCCACTGTAGTAGGCTTCAGATTTTCCGAGGATGTTTCTTTGTATCACAGTCACTTGTAAGAAACAATAATGAGCCCGTTGGTAATTTTTTTTGATCCTAATTGTAGAGGTTCACAGTAAAAGATTGACCTCAACTAGAATCTGATAAGCAATATTTGTCACCACCTCACAACTTATTTCTCAAAAAAGTTCCAAAATAATTTTTAAGTATGTGTGTGGACAGAGATTTAACTGGGGATGGTAGAGACATGGGGGTATGGTTTGGTAACTATTGAGAGCCTTGTCTTTTGCAAAGCAGAGGAGTAGCTAAGTCACACTTCATTTTTGGGAGAGAGGGGTCTTTTCTTACAATAGGAATGCTAAGCTCCTACCAGTGCTCTGCATGCAATCCCTGCTTCCCTTGGAAGGATGGCAATCTTCATAAAGACAGTAACATAATGTGCTGTCAGATTGTGAGGTCACTGTTTCTCATTTGCCTGAAGTGAACCACTGGCACATTTTCAAAAACTGTATCTAATTTAATCATACAATTCATTCTGGTAAGTAGTAGTGCTGAGAAGAAAACTTAGGAAACATGCTTTTGAAAGTAATATGTTGTAACTCCGAAGAGAACTTATATCAGTTAAAATCCCAGCAGATCTACAATGCAGTAGTTGGAAGTCTTCTAATTGTTGTTGAGCCAAAGCAGCAGCCTTTGCCACCCCATGAGCTGTCCTTTCCACAAAACTGAGTGCATCTGCAAGCATAAGTGAGATTCCAGCTCAATGTGACACCTCGTGTCATCAAAGGCCTGCATTTCCAGAATGCTGCACATTGGCGTTTTCAAGAAACACAGCTTTAAAGCCAGTTTACAGTGTAATACAAAGCAAAGTTGCCAAAGCACTTTAAACTTCCAGAGAGGTCTTCATAACAAGTTGTCTCAGAGTTCTATTATGCCGTGGTCCCATGGGAGACCACAAAGGGAACAGGCTGCTCAGGACGAACACTGCACTCCTAGGCAACCTGCACACAGGCTGTGGAAAGAAAAGACTCTTCTGATAAATCTTGCTTTGAGTGGAGTTCTGCAACAGGTTGTAGAGAAACACCAAATATAGCAAGAGAGCCCCTGAGATGTAGGTATCAGATGCAGAAAATTAATTGATGGGAAATAGCAACTGTACATACATCTGGGAGAGAAGGTAAGGTACAGTGTTCAACCTAATCTGTAGTAAGAATTTTGAAACATTTCAAAGAAGTTTTATTGAACAGTGAGAAAGTTCCCGGTCGCAGCAGGAAATGCAGTGCTGTAGCACATATCCATGCTATTCCTTTACTGACTAAATAGAACAAAAAAGTTGTGGGATTTTTTTTGTTTATTTTTCATTTTAAAGTAACACAGCTTTGAGCTACAATTCTTAATTCACCTCACTGCTTCTGAAGGCAACATAAGAACATTATCATAATAGTAGGCATTGAGAAAATAGACATAAAGAAGCCTTTGCATTCTAGAAAAATGAAAAAGTAGAAAGTAATTTTTTCAAGACTCTTCATTTCATGGTGCTACTTGCAAGGGTTAAACAGAAGGAAACACCTATTGAATAAGGCGTGTTTCAGATATTCTTGCTTCTTCCAGTTCAACTACTATTAAGATGTGATTGACACTAATGAATTAGAACACCTTTTTGTTCTGTACCCCTATACAAAAAGACACCACCTACAGAAGAGGTGGGGTTTTGGCTGCCCTAGGTATCGGATGGGTGTGGGACATCCACAGCTGAATCATGGACTCAGAAGAAGCTGTTGAGGCAATAAAAGGGGGGGAAAGGCATAAGCCCTTGAGATAACCTTTGGATTAGTCATTTTTTTCACCAGAGGAAAAGAAATAAAAAACAAGCCTACACACATTCATGAACATGTCATTCAACACCAAGTAATTCATGCTCTGGGAGGAGTTCTGTTGATATGGAATGGGCTAAGAAGTTTTCCTGAAGTAGCCAATTTCTCTAAGACCTACTTAGGCATTGTGCCACTTTTATAATGTCAGCAGAGTCCCTGGGAAAAGGCACTACATCCATCAGTCAATCCATCCATCCACTACCAGCTCACAGCACTATGAGCTCAGCCTGTCAGCCTCGGTGCCAGAGAAGAAGAAAGGCCCAGGTCTCAGAGCTTAGAGCTAGGGAGAAGCCTGCAGGACCTCAAGCCATTGGCAAGGATCAGCCTGGATTTGAAAGGTTACACAACGGTAGGAGTGATAATAGGGAAAAAATTATAAGAGAGAGCATGGGCCATGAATTAAACCTCCAATCTACAGATCTTCAACCAGAAGCTGACCTTTTTTATATGGAAAAGATTAGTGGGCAGTATGTTCTCCCTTTAAACATACAAAAAAATGCAGATTTTTTGTACATGGTGGTCAATTCTCTCCTGTTATAGAGAAAGTATAAAAGAAGCTCAACTATTTCAGCTTTCAGTCAACAAAATGACCTGAAATGCTAGAACTTAAAAGTGAGTCTGTATCTGAACGAGAATCAAGTACTAAGTCCTTGTCCATAGTATATTTAAAAATACATATGGACTCCTCAGTGAAACTGCTGTGACTTCATTAAGCCTTCCACTGGTGCTCCAAGGCAGAGTTATTAGTGATATATTTTTACTATCTATGTATTTAGTAACTAGACCTGAATTTTCTGTACACCAATTTTGTGTGAAAGGAAAATACTTGCTAAATTGTTATCTGTATGCACAGATGAGTTTGTGCATCTCTCCGTTCAAAGCCGGCCTCTGCAAACTGAATGAGGTGCATCTCTGTTTCTTCTGATTACTTCTGGTAGCCACACCAGTTGTGCTGTGTCACTGGTAGCAATAGTGGCAGATGTGTTTGTCAGTGTACATACTTTGCAGGTGCACAGTGAACTCATTTCACCTTCTTCATTCCACTATAATGGCAGTCCTGCTGCATGCAAATAACTAAGGGAAGAGAGACAAGCTTCACAGAAAACCCTACATAGAGATGTAGATAGCCCTGCCGTTTCAACTCTTCCACAATGTATGTTAAAAGTGTATCAAGAGAAAAAGCTCTCATATTTACTTTTCGAGGCAGTTCTGTAAAACCAAACATAGTGACTACATATGGCCTCTTGGTTGGTGAAATTAAGCATAATTTGACATTTACAGACATTTCAAGGTCCATATCACAAAGGAGCTCAAGTGCACACTCTTTTTTACTGCCCCAAGACTTTCTTTCTTAAGAGAGCTGTCAGTTAAAGTGAAATGTAGCTGCCCAGCACGACAAGGGAGCTTCTGTAGAAACTATTTGCTTCTACTCTTTCCTGGCTGTTGCAAGTCCTGTACAACTGCATTTTGTCTTGGTGACTTCATCTCATGACTATTCTCAGTTCTCCATACTAGAAAATAGATGATATCACAGCATTTTGCTAAATAATCCAGTCTAATCATGTAGTTTGATGCACTACATTTTTTACAATAAAATTCTCCCAATCTGCTGCAATTTCTCAGAATTTAGAGGGGAAAGAAGAAATTACCTAATAATGACATTTGCTTAATTCTGTATTTTCCTTGTTTATGTCCCTAGACATATTAGTTCTAATAACTATTGTTACTCCTAAGGGTATATAACATATAAACTGTATTGTGGGAGAGAATGTTGCTTGTGTTTTACTTAGAAACTCAATCCTTGTATGTCCTTTTGAGAAGATTAAAAGTAAGACAAGAGCTCTATAATTTCTGTGTGAGAACAGCATCTCAGGAGGAGGCTAAATACAAAGATGTGGAGCAGGCTGATTGTTCTGGAATGCAGTTTAAGTCAGTTGAATTTTTACTTGTTTAATTAAAATATGAAAAGGATATTGATGAAAAGCCTAGTGTATCTGTACAGTTCTTGACTGAATCTTATTACAGAGTTGTTTGCTGCTGAAATAGGGACATTTATTAGATAACTTAGCAGAAATGTTTGACATATTTCAATTAAAACTGTAACACTTAACTGTTGTAGCTGACTCACAAAAATCCTTTCCTGGATCAGATAGCAAGGCAGCTTAAGAAACAAATCAGCTACTGCAAATCCTTCCTCAGGGTTTAAAGAGAAGGAACAATTTCTTCTAGTGTTTATTACATTTTAAGACAATTCTTAAGTATGCTCTGGGGAATACCAAGGTATGCAACATCAAACACACAACTGAGCACCGTAATTGTGTAAACATCATGTTTGGGATAGGCAGAATGTTTGAATAGACCATACAAAAACTGTTCCTAAATGGAAACTGACAAATAATTATGTGACTCTTTAAAACGAACAAAACACACCTGTGTGTGCTGTGTTTGAGGTGTTTGATTCTTCTTCTAGGGTTCCCTTCACATAGTGCCACTGGTTTGATCACTTTTCATGTGAAACAATGTCTTTGCCCTTGCTTGAAACAATAGGTTTTCATGATCTTGAGGCAACTAGATGGCAAAACAGAATAAAACATCTACAGCTTAGATTAAGCCTGTCTCAATAATTCTTATATCATATCACTTGATAATTATCTCCCACACAAGAGTAAAATTGTCCTATAAAGGTAGCTACTAATGGAAAGTCAAGATTATATAACTAAAAAGAGGGAATTTTATTAAACATCTGAATTTCCAGGTGCTTTGTGAAAATGGAAGGCAGTTTACAACTATTCTGAGGCATCTGCATGTGTTCTGATATATGCAGGCACCCATGTCCTTTTATAAATCAGATAAATAAAACATCATAGTGTTTTAACACACAGCTAAGAGTGGAGATTATCACTGTCATTTAAGGTCTGATGGGGAAATGGGTTAGGCTGAGTCCTGATGTTCTGCAGATTTGCAGTTTATGCACTAAGCTACTTTAAGATACTTTCTCCCATCCCCTGTACTTGTATCTTTTTTCAGCCCTGAGTGATACTCATTTCCTTCTTAGTCTGTTCCCCCAGAGTTTCCTGCAATTCCTTCTAGTTTCCCTCTGGACTGCCAAAGCAGAGGTGCTCTCCGTGCATGTACTGAAGAAATATAGGGGACTAATACAATTCATTTTGAGAGACGTGCTTCAGAATGAAGGCATTCAGGAATGCATGCAAAGATGATGAGAACAGATTAGATGAGAGTCAGGCAGAGTGCAAACACACATGATGGTACTGGGCATTTAATGGTCTCTTCATGTGCTGTGCCAGGAGGGGATTGAGCACCCTAAGCAATTACATGGCAAGGTAATGGAGACAAACTGAACCTTAGGAAATGGCTTTTTTAGAGCTTGCCACAGAAAGCTTCAGCAGGAGACTGCCAATGCCATGAACATAACATGTTCTGTTTCCTTGTACTGTTTCTTTTGTACCTCTCCCGTCGCTCAAGGAATGGAGAAATGGGAAGGAGGAATTGCACTCAGTGCAAGAGGAACCAGAGTCACAGAGCTGTGAACAGGAAACTTAAACACAAGCTGGTGAGCACCATCCACCATGTGGTGTTGCACTGGTGGCCAACCACAGGAGAAAGGGAGTGATTTAATGGTTTACAGGCAGCTAAATTATCATTATGCCAATACTATACCATTTGCACTTTGTCTGGGGCAGAAGCACGCAGCTTACATAACTCATTCTCCTTTTCCTTGGAACTGGATCTAAGTTGTTCGGTTCTGCCTCTTCTGAGAAAGAAAAAACAAAAGGAGGAGACAGACTGAAGTCTGAACAACGAGAACAGGTAGTAAATCAAGGAAGTTTGAACAAATGTAGCTAATTCTGTCATGTGAAACAAAACAAATGTTGATTCAACTCTAGTTTAGGCTGGGGCGATCAAAGGCAGCTGGACAGAATATTTGAACGAGTACAAGCCACATTTCTGCTCAGATGCAAATCTGTTGCCGTTTTTAAAACACAGTTTTAACATCAGAATGCTGGTGAAGAGGGTTGGTTTTCAGGATTTTTCAAATTACAGCACAGTATATTAAGAGAAATGAGTAGCAATTTGTCTGAATATGCAAGGCTATAAACTGGAGCAGTTCAGCAGCTGCTCCACAGGCAGCTAAACTGTCTTTGTGATGAGAGAGAGACTCTCCTGGAGAAGAGTAAAGTGGACACTCATGGGTAGGAACCACTAAAAAGCGTCATTACCTATAAGTAAGCAAGCACTGTTAAAGCGGACAGAACAGTGAGAGTCACCAGCAGCCAGCCTGCCAGTCTGTCTCCCTTTCCTTTTTGGAAATAATGGTTATTTGTTGATTTTAACTTTTTAAAATGTTGTTTCCTTCCAGGTGATGACGTGATTTGAATTCATCTGCATATTTGATTTTCGCCTTGTAGAAGTTTAATTAAGTATATACAATTAATGACTGGTGTCAGCTTACCCTGTGGAATTTGCAGCAGCAGGACACCTTAAACGCTCCTGCTGCTGCTGCCTTGCCAGACCTGAGGACTCCAGTCTTGGGCACTGTCAAGCCAATGCTGTTCTCCAGTGCTTTGTTTCAATAGATAAATGTGGCGCATACAAGGGACAACAAAGGCAGCTCCTTTTTTGAAGAACACAAAATAGATTAAGCTGGTCTCAGCTGAAAAGGATGCCATCAATTTAGACAGCAGCCTGCTCTTTCAGCTGAAAACATGGGAAATGGAGCAGCACAAATGGGTGAACTGCTTGATTCTCCAAAATATTTGTGAGATAATTAATCTCCGCTGCTTGCTTTGTTTGATAGGGGACCAGCTTACTGCTCCATTACATGCAGTGATATCGCTGAAGAAGGTAGGCATTTTCAAATGAGAGAAAAACAGAATTTATTTTCTCTTTAACACAACATTCTTTGTGTGTTGAGAACTGAAAAAACAAGCTGTCCTTGTGTTCATGGCTCCTCAGTGCTGCAGCACTGGAAGTTTAGGGGCAAAGGAACAGTTGTAAAACAGAAAGTGGGGGCAAAGAAAGCAGTGCCAGACTTTGAGAGAGAAAGTGCTACTGTAAATATACCTAATGACTAGGCATATAAAGAGGTACTGAGTGATTCCTCGTGCTCTTGTGAGCTGAAAGCAGCTTGGTGAGAAACCTCAGGGCAATCATTCCCAAGCTTGCTGGAACATCAAGACTCTGGGATAATAGCATTGGCTCCCCTGCTAGAGCACTCCCTCCTGGCCTATGGATGCACTAGTTTTAAGAGGGCAGTTAAGGAAAATAGTACAACCTTGTGACTGAAGGAAGAATAAAACCATGATAATAAATTCAGCAGAGGGAGAGTTAGAAAATTGAGAAATTTATCAGGACAATTGTCTTGCTGTGACAATGGTAGCAGTTGCTTGGACATCTTGGTACAAAGCAACTTGGGCCAAGAGCATTAAAACTGCCGTACTCCAATTAAAAGGGCAAGTTTCAGCTGGAATGGAGAGGGTGACTCCTGGTCCACAGGAAAGCAAGACAGCTAAAATTACTGTTCTTGAGCCCCTAATTTGAGTTTTTCTTCTGTGTCTGAATTTTTCCTTAAATGGCTAGAGATCATTTCTGTCTTATTCCTCCTATAAGACGTTTAAATTCCTCATTTAGTGCTTAGTACATCTTTCAAACTCTCCAACTCTCAGAGCAGAAAGCACTGCTTTTACAGTGGCTTTTACAGAAAGCTTTTTAGCAATTATTTTGTAATCAACTGAAGTATTTCTATATCAGCAAAGTATCTTCTAAGCACTTTTGTTATAGTATCTAAATACATTTTATTGCAGCTTCTAACCAGTTTCTAAAAGCCATTAAAATTAAAAAGGAAAAATTATTTGCCTCAGATTTATTTTCTGGGTGATTCTGTGCATCCCAGAATTGCCAAGTGTTCCTGCCTTCCGTAGCTCTTACTTGACTTGTATGGCATTGTTGGCTGTGTTAAAACAGGCAAACTTGATCCTTATGCCTTGTCAATCTTACTTGAGATTTGAGTCAGTTATGTTTGGACTGGATTTAAAAGAAAATATTTCCAGTTTTTAATTTTTTTTCCCTGTCAACCCTTGATTCCTCACTCCATCTTACCTTCCAGGACTCTTCAAAATGTACCAAGTGTTGGAACGAGACTCCAGAGCCAGCTGCACAAGCATCCCTCAGACTTCTGGAGTGCTGGGCTGTAATGAGCTGATTTGAATCAATGCCTCTGTGGCAAGTTTTGTTGGTGTCCTCAGCCCTGCAGATCCCTGCAGGAGGTCCCAGCACAGCCCAGAAAGGGCCAGCAGTAGGTCCTGGAGTCCCCAGCTACCACAGACATCTCCATCTCACATCCTGAAACACAGAGGCTGAAGCTGGACCCTGAGACCTGGTGACATCTTTTCATTTGACCTACCACATCTGGGCACAGCAAAAACCTTATGCAGGCAGCATCTCTGTGTGAAGGCAATTTGAAATTCCATGATACTGAGTTCTGATCTAAGGAGATCTGGAAAGCTGAGCAGGGTAGATTAACAAGACATTTTCTGATCTGACACAGCCTAAATGTGTCATTGGCAAAGGACCGGGGTGTGCTGTTTGTGACCTTTGCTTCCAAATGCACCAAAGCCCAGCCTTCCTTTTACCCAGCAGATGGCCAACTGCCCTGCTAACAGAAAATAAACCTAAGCAGAGGCTTCCTCACTAATGTTTATAGCCCTGCAGATGGACACTTTAAAGAACAGGCAGCTTTGTTAAACCATGAAACAAAAACCTATGAAACTTTAAATTCAAGGCCTGTTTTGTGCTCTGTGGTAGACCTTTTTCTTCAGACAAGTATGCTTGAGTAATAAAGTACATGCAAGGCCTCTGGGAAGTGTAGCATGTGCTCTGGGGATATGGGGTAATTTACTTCTACCAGGAGTGCCAAAGACTGCAATAACAGAAATGGTAGGCTTTGTACCCCTGGAAAAGCTTAGAAATATTAAGCTTAATTACTGGATAAAATATAAATAAATGCTTTGAAGTTTTGTTCAATGCAGCTCTATCTGCCCTTCCCTGATGCTGTTCTTTCTCTGAGTGTTCTTTGATCTCCCAAGGACACTGCTGTTCTAGGTGGACCCAGCTGCACACAGTGGTTGCAATTTTGCCTAATGCCTGTGAATTTAGGTGGTCAGAGGACACTCTTAGATGGGAATGTGAAAGTCTAAACTTGAGCTAGTATTTTTTCCAACGTTAACGTTTAGGATTCACCTGGCAGCTCAGACATGGTACTGCAGCATGTAATAACTCATCCAGAGGGGATAGGTTCAACTCACATGCTTAGAATTATCCCTAATATTTTGTCTCCCACCATTAACCTCTGCTGGTAGGTAGTTACCAACATGGGCCAGCTGATGGACAGGCATCTTCTAGCATCAGTGAAGGTCCCACAGTGACAAAATGAACTAGCTAATGGAAAGCAAACTGGGAATGGAAACAACAAACTTTCATCCATTGCTAGGACATTATGCAGTCCAACACAGTATGGCAGCTGTTGGCAGATGCTCAAAAGCTGGAGCATGGGGTGCTGGAGAGGCTTAGACTGACCAGCCACAGACTTTGTCAGCCAACATCTCCAGGAACTGAGGGCACAAAAGACATCAGTTCTCCTCCCACACCTGCTCTGTTTGCAGTAGTTTTCCCTCTTCTGCTTTTGCCATAACTATTACAGCCAGTGCTATTCAGTCGCCAGGGAGGTAAATGCACACCCCATCAAAGGTTACAGTAGAACAGAGATTACAGAAAACAGTTTCCTGCTTGATTTTATATAACTTCTAGCAGTATTGGAGTTACTGTTTTATTATTCCTCATATGTAGCCAATTAGGTTTTTCTATCTGAAAATCTCTTGGATAATGACACGGCAAAGGATATAAAGTAAGGAAGTATGACTCTCCACTAGAAAACAAAGAAAATGGGCAGGAATCTTATGGGCCGATAAAGTAAATAAAATAGCATTAACAATCTTAGCAAAGCATTCCAGATTTTGAAATGACAAAGCCCTTTTCAATAAGCTTTTCGCGTTACTTGAACACTGACTGCAATGTGTTGTGCAAACAGTTTTAATGTTCTCCTGTTACTGAGCAGGAGGTTATGCAACCAGACCGCAACACACACGTTGCTTTCTGAAGACAAGTTTATAAAGCAATAAAGTATTATAAAGGTATTGTTACAGAAGCTAAAGCTCTTTCAAGTCATTATAACTGCTCATGTCACAAGAAAGGGAGGTTCTTTAAACTCTGTGTCATGGTATATTATGCATGTAAGGGACAAAAAAAATAACCTTGGGAGACAGAAGCCCTACCTGCCTTAAACAATAATGGGTGCCACAAGTGTTTGCCTTTCAGAGGTGGCAAATAATACTGTAAGTTCACATACACGAGTATGTACAAATGGGCTAAGAAATGCCAAATGGGTGGAAAGAAAAATTTGTGGCATGGAAAGCCACTAGCTGAGGCAAATGTCTGAGCGAGTAAGGCCGAGAGTGCTTCTCTCCCCTGCTAATGTTCTCTGCCATTCTACCTTGGCATCTGTTACCTTGATATGCTTTTAGTATTTCCTGCCTGCCCCAGGCATCTCTAAGCTTAGTATTTGATTTTGCACCCTTTTCCCTATCTTGCTTATGCTTGTTTCAGGCAACAACAACTGCATGGAATAAATCTTTGAGGTTTTATAGAGCCGTTGTTCAAAACTGTGTTTGAGAGTGCTCCTACATATTTGCAATAATAAACAACAAAAGAAAGAAGCTAAACTTCATAAGAACATAACAAAAAGACAGAGCTAAATACTGTTATATACAGTGAAAGCAGTTGGAAGTATGAACATACAAAAAGGCTTCTTTGATTAGCATGTTATGAAGGAATGATCATTTTTAGAGAAAGAGCATGCAGTACTTATTTCATCCACCAAATGTCATTGGTTTTGTGTTTTGAATCCAGTTTTCAATAAACCCTGTAGGAAAAAGATGTTAAATTTACTTCCTTCATTTTGTAAGTACATATCACTTTAGGTCCTCTTGCAACCAAGTGCCCAGTCCTCTGGTGAGCACCGGAGCAGACTCAGTGATGATCTGGTTGTGTTCAGACCACGGTTGCTCCAAAGGGAGATTCCAGCTAAAAATATAAGTCTTCCCTCTTTTCGATCATACCGCCTTTTGCCAGAAGAGAAGCATTTGGCATACAACTGCTCTGGGAACTCCACACCAGCTCAGAGATTGCCTTGCAACAGAGCTGTACCTTGGAGTCTGTATTGGACCTTATTGCTGGAAAAAAGAGAATGGCTTGGCGGTAGCAGAATTTTCTCTGTAGCCTTTTTTTTTTTTTCACTGGGTTACCCACAAATCACTAATTAAAAGGAATAGATCCTTAGAACAGATGGATTTAGAGTAACCAGTCAGACTTGCTGTTTTCATGACTTTTTTACATTTTACAAAAAAAGAGAAGGAAATTATAATAAACATCTTTTGATAACCCTGCAGATTCCACTCATATAGCTAATTCCTATTTTGTGAAAAGCTCTATGTATATTGTGTATTTTAATATTATCTAGAACTTCAGAACACAAGATGGCAGTGTACATACTAGTGATTCAGGCTTGGAGATGCTCCTGCTACTCAAACTAAGCATATAACATTTTATTGAGGCCTATATTAATCTGATCATGTAATTGCGGTATTAGAAATAAACCTAAAAGTATTTGTCAACAGCAGAAACAAATGCAATTTGCCAATAAATGAGTATTGCATGAACAAGTGTTAGGTAAAGCTTAATTCAAGATTTTATTGTACACAACAACACTCTAGAGACATTAAAAGCCTCTTATGAAACTCCTCAGTTGCAATAACAAGAGGGTATCCCTTTATGAAGGAATGGAAGCTGGCTCAGTCGTAAGAGCTTCAGAGCAAAATTGGCTGCTGGGGAAAAGCATGTAAGAGAGCTGGCAGCCTGAAATATGTGGAGAGCTCAGGGCTCTCGGAGGAGTAGTGCAGACCACTGAAGTGGAACTGGCTGAACAGTATCTAAAATTGAACAGGTGCCTTTCTGTGAAAGAACTAACAAAGCGGACAACTGTTTGGCATGACAATTGAGAGAAAAAAAATTTCCACTGAGAGGCATCAAATTAGAGGATAGGTCTCTGGCTGAGGAGAAAATCGCTTCAAGAGCTGCAAGGAGTTGGACCTTTCTGTGTGTAACTTCAGAGAAAGCTCATTCAGAGCTTCTCTGGGCACCAGTGGGTAAAGAGAACTGCAGTAACAAGCTTTCAAGGCCACTACCCAGAAACCTCTTTGGTTGGGTTGAGTTGAATACTGGAATTAGTAGGTGTAGCTAAGAAGTTGTTTTGGCTGCCTTTCCTAGCATTTGGTTATGCAAACATGGCCTTGCTACATAGTGAAAAGAGCCCTTGGAAAAATAGTAATATTTCAGAGTATAAAATAATCCTCGAAGTCATTATCCCTGTGGGATGTCTAATGCAGACAAAATTCTAGGTAGTCTTCCTTTCTCCATGGGGAATGTTCAGGTGACTTTGCCTCCCTATATCTAAACTCATGGCAAACTAATGGGCAAGTCAGATTGACCCAGAAGATCAAAACTCAACATTCAAGGTTCAGTATTTCTGGATACAGGTCTTAATTTGACATAGTTATTAGGAATTAGATCATGAATTTTTTTGGTTTTTTTTTTTTCTCAGACAGGTGTGATATAACTATTTTCTGATTTTCTCTACAGAATGGGAATACTTGTTATCCTCTGTTGTACTGCACTATGGAGGTCCTCCCAGTGTCAGTGGAGATGGGTGTACTGAGCTTGACCAGGGTTTTTGACTGAAGGTGGAATTTGGGGAATCCTGGTCCCTGTGGTCCTTACCTATATGTAAAAGTATCACCATGTTCCCAACTCGTCAATCACAGAAGCTCCAATGAAAAGTTGTCAGATTTTTCATGCTGGCCCACTCCTGTTGTTACAATTGGACCAATTGCTGCTTGTTAAGGCCTTATGTTCCCATGCATAAATCACTGGGTTAATACCAGGACTACTTTTCCCTCTCTCTTTCTGAGTTTGCATAAGATTGAATTTGGCATTGATTCAAATCAAATAATTCAAATGCCTGGTATTTAAACTACAGCTGAGTGTGGGTTCATGACTAAAATAAAGTGTATTACCTGGCAGTTTCAGTCATTTGGTCTATTTGTCACAGTAGATTACAGAAATTGTGGCACACACAGAATTATGCATGCACTTTTCAACCATCTAAAATGGAGGATAAATTGAACATGTCATGGTTCTAGGAGAGTAATTTATATTGAGTACAAGCTGGGAAGGGACCAGAGCCAAAACCTCAGATCTAAATTACTTGAGTTCCAGGGAAATTTTAATCCAAATAAAAACTTCAGAGCTGTTCATTATATGATTAAGTAAACCAACAAGAGACCATATCTCAGCTAACTAAACTTAGTTCTTTCAAACTAAAGAATTTACACCAAAATTGAAGCTTTGTGGCTAAGTCCACAGATGCTCAATACTGACTGTGATCACTGTATGGAGCTACTGCCAACTGTCTGTTGTAACCACCCCACATGTCTCTTTTGGCTTTGCATATATCCCTGTTCTTAAAAAATGAACTTTTCCAGCCTGATAATAGTTCCTCATGGAGAGTGTGTTATGAGGATTCACAAACTCATGTTTTTTCATGCATGGACCATTGAAGTTGGTCTCATTGTCTTCTCTTCATTGCAGGTGCTTATTCGAGGTGTGACCTGCAAGGGTGCCCGTTCCCTCTGGCAACCCTGGAAATTATCTGCATTTCAAATTCCTGTGAATGCAGGTGCCACCAGTAATGTCTCAGGAATGAGAGGAGAAGGAAAACACTGTTTTTTCTTGCTGCTTCTGTATGATCTTCCCTACAGTCTGTCTCATCTTCTTTTGCCTCTAGTCAAAAACCAACTATTCTTATCATGGCAATAGTCAGCCCATGTAGACATTCAGTGAAATTCCATCTTTAGGTAAAACAGTTCTTACTTTTCTATTCAGAATCATTCCTAATCCAGCCTTCTTTTACCAGGAATAACCAATTTCCACCAAATCAAACATAATCTACCCTTTTCCTGTGATAAAATGTAGCTGTAATAGCCCACCCCAAGACTAAGTCCTCCCTCCCCAGTATTTTACAAAAGCACCTCTTTGACCTGACCCAACACAAATCAAAACTAATGTCTTTCCCATAGTCCAAAATAACTTCTTCTCCCCAAAATAAACTCTTCTCTTGACATTAAAATGTAATGACCCCTGCAAATTCAGGAAGTCATGGTGCAGCAGAATGATTGCAGTCCTAAAGAAACTTTAACCTTTTCATTTACTGCAAGAATCATCCTTCTGCCTGTCATCAACCCATAATGTAAAGGTGAGGTCTGGACTAAGAAGGATGGAGCAGGAAATGTTGGCAGGCTGGAGATTGTTACCTTCTGGTCCAGCACAGGCACACAGGATCCAGCTGAGGCTTGAGAGCTGTTCAGAGCAGGCAGTTACTGGGGAAAAGGATATTGGGGGTTATCACTACCACTGACACATTCCCCAAGCAAATACTGATGGTCATAATGAAAGTAAAAGGTGTTACATTTAAAGTCAAAAGTAATACGCCTGTGAAACATGCTGGCAAATGGCATCATTGAGGGCAAGTGCTTAGCAGGATTCAGTAAAAGGTTATACATACATATTCATACATTTGCGAGGGGAATTAGATTGGACCTGATAAAAATTCATAATGAATATAAATGTTCACAGTTAAGGGCATAAATCAGCCACCAGGCTGCGGTTAGAAAATAACTTCCCCTACAGTCAGGCTGTTACATAATTATCAATTATACTTGCAGAGGGGGGAAAGGAGGTTGAAGAATAGGGCAATTTCCTCAGAGACATCTGGGAATTACTATTGGCAGACAACTAATTTAGATTTTATCTGGTATGGAAGTTCTTATTACATCAAATAATGTCATTTAGAATTAAAGCATATGATTTATTTTGTATTTTTTATTCTTCATGTAATCAAGTTCATGCCTGGCGGTAACTGCAGGCCTTTCCGTTACAAGCCAGCCGAAGTTCGTGAAATTCACTGTGCTGTGTTTTCTCACCAAATCTCCTTAAAAACAGCTTCAAATTTTGCAACGAAATCAGGCAGAGTCCCAGGAATTTAGTTTATCAAAGGTAGCCAACTAATACAGCCAACTTACTGTCTGTATTAACAGAGAAAAAATTGCATGCGTAAACTGCAGCAAAATCTCATTCCAACAAGTTCTCATTTTTATTGTTTGCATAGTAACCTAAAAAGACTTGCAAAGGTCCTGAACATCTCGAATTATAGTATGGGGGCTACTCCAGGCCTACGTTTTTTACTTGGGATTATCAGCTCACCTAGGCAAAACATACATGTTCAGTGGACTTGTTTCCATCAAGCAACACACCTCCAGCTCTTGTTGCACTTGAAAACAGTCTGCGAGCTAATGTAACACACACTGCATGCTAAGAAAAGCAGCCTTTGTGACCTCGCAAACAGAGAGCTTGATGGAAAATCAGATTCTTAATTAAGTGATTAAGAAACTGCATATGAACACAGGCAATCATTTATGTTTGCTGCATTGGGATAGTAGCTGCATTCTGCCATAGTTTCTGGAGCACAATACACTTACTGCAGTTACAACTTAAATTATCACCACAATAGATGTGGAAAGCTGAGAAACAACTACTAATAAAACATCTCACCCATTTTCACAAGGAAAAGGAGTGGTTCTTGGCATCAGTCTCTCCTAAGCATAATTTCTGTTCCTAGTGAGTATTACTAGAAATATTGTGCAGTGATTGCTCAACATCTGGAAAGTTCTAGCACCACAATCAACAAACACTATGGTCTTATTGAAAAAAATTACTGTGTAAACTTTTGTGATCTGTTCAGATAGATTTATAAAAGGAATGGCTGAAGAGAAGGCAGCAGATGCAATGTAGTAGATTTTTTTAAAGGTCTCAAATCATATTTTGTGGAGATTTAACTTGAAAAATGAATCCCAGCTGGCTTTGCTGTGCAAGCTGTGAGGTGCGGAGGACAGCCGTGCCCTGAGCGCAGGCGGTGCGTGCCCGGCTCAGCGCTGGTGCTGCAGTGCCGCTGCATTGCAGCCTCCTCACCAGCTGCCCTCGTGTAACGCAGGGGCTGCAGAAGCAGCGCCACTGGTCCGTGGCTTTCTAGGAACAACAGGGAAGCTCCTTTGAGCACAATTAACTCTTAACAGTAGCAGGGTTATCAGCCCTGCTGCTGAATCCCAAATGAGGATTACCATCGTTTGGGGTGGGTCGTGTTGGGACCATTCGACAGCAGTCTTCTGCCAGTCACATATGCAGTTCTGTCGTGTCTCCTGCCTCCTTCTGTCTCGCTGCTGCTGCTGCTGCTGCTGCCACCCTGCCAGCAGCAAGCCATTTCCCTGGGAAGCTCTCAGGCTGCTTACAGCCCAGCTGCCTCGTTCTGCCAGCTACCAAACTGCTGCTCCAGCTCCCACATCGGCTTGTCCTTCTTAAACGTGGTTTACGTTGTGCTGGAAACCCCAGTGTGTAGTGGGGACCTCAATACAGGACTGCAAAGACATAGGATGCATCAAACTGTGAGGAGATGTTTGGGGGTGTGAGGGATATGGGGGCAAGGACTGATTTTTTTTTTTAATATTTTCATCAGGATAATGAAGTAAACTTCAGAATGTCTCAAAAATCTGCAAATACCGATGAAGAATTATAGATGGGGTATAAAGAAATGATGCGCTCAAAAGTGGTAGTTTTGATTTAGAATAAGGCAAATTGATGAATAGTGTTCAAATAATCCAACCAATCTTTCAGTGGAATAAATAGCCTGAAAAGTATGAATTGGAAAAGAAAAAGATGGAAAACTGTCCTTCTTCCTTGACAACTAGATATGAGTTGGCAAGGCAAAAGAGCAATGTCATTTTAGACTCTACATGAAGAGCTGTAACATCATCAAGTTAAGTAATTTTCATTGAGGCCTAAAATATTCTGTTGTATCCCCAACACTGTCAAAAAGACAAAAGATAAATGAGAAAGAATTCTGGAAAAAAGCCAGAAAAACAATCATTGGCTGGAGGCCAGATTTATTTGGAAATACATGCATATGTTTCACTTGTCCAAACTTTTAAGGGTGATTAAGGGGAACTCATAGTGGATGACTTCTTCTAGAACAAGCTATTTAGAAATAGAAAGTAGAAAAAAAGGGGTTAGCAGGTCATGGGCTGCCAGAGATCCCGACACTGCTTTGTTAGCTGCTGCTGCTGAGCAGCCACAAAATTACTCTGGTAGCAGATCCCCAGAGTGCATAAAAACGAGATTTGCGTTTACATATTCTGAGAATCAAACTTAGGTTTTGTTTTCTCAGAAACTCACTCCCAGAGACAAACCTCCCATGTTCCTAACAGGTATTTAGATAAAAACAAGACACACAGTCCAGTCCAGTGCTAAGGACCACACTGACTGTTTGATATTGCTTCCTGTTCAAATACAGTCCTCATTATCCTGGGCCAGCATCCCAACTGTGCGGCTGCTCCAAGAGCAGCTCCTGCAGAACAGTGGGAATAGAGACAGCAGATTGTTTAGATTTTAAACTTGGTAAGGACAAACTGCCTGCTGCATTAGCAGAATATGTGGGGCATGACAAGAGGCTGAGGGAGTAAACAACGTTTTGTATTCCCATGTCATGTCATGTGACAATCAGGAGGAAAAGCTAAAAAAAAAAAAGGAAAAAAAAAAGGGGCAGTAAAGCAACCAGCTTGTCCCATTCTCTCTGAAAATCAGAACAGTAAATAACTTAGGGTCTCCCCTGTTCAGCAAACACTTTTCTTACAGAGGATGCACAGAATGAAGAGTTAGAATATAAGGAAGGTATTCCCTAGAAGAGATTATGAACAAACCATAGATTAAAGACAGTTTCTGTTAAGAGTTCTATTTGTACAGATTTAGTATACTAAAATACTTCGATAGCACAGGTATCCTACCAATGCTTGTATTACCTCTTGCATCAGAAAATGAAAGTCAAGGAGACCTCTGTATCATTCTCGCTTTCACACTTTCTGGATATTTTTTTAGGTGTGGAAGGGGCAACAAAAACTCCATGAACAATTACAGTGTGCAGTTCAGAAAAATCTATGCTCCTGGGAACACCTGAGAATTTAAAGGGAAAGAAAAGCAGGCAGGAGCTGGTCAGCTCACCTATGGTATAACTGTATTCCAACACTTGGAGGATGGTGGGGAGTCAGCAGCATATCAAACATGGGGTTCTGACTCTAAAGCCCATGATGCACTTTGGAGTCTTTGTAAAATGTTTATTTAGAGTTAGTCTGGCTTCAGCAGTTGAAGTCACAAAACTAAGTCTTTTAAAACTCTTCCCACTGTATTCAATGAAATACAGGCTGCAAACATTTTTATTCACACAATTGAAGTCATATTTTAAATAGTAATATATACAGGGTCATTAATTCTGGAATAAGTTCCTTTATCTATTTTAGCATATTTCAATATTTATGTCTAGAACAGTTATTCTAGTCTAGATTTATTCCAGAACTGGCTTGGCTTCAGAAAGTCACAGAAGTATCTTCCATCTCAGACATACTGATATTGTATATGCCCTGGGTAAAACAAGCATTAGGATTCTAGTTAGATTGGGTGCACAGATCGTATCATTTATTATTTGCAGATGCCACGACATTAAAACTTTCAATTGTTTTCCCACCAAACTGAATAAGGCAGTTAATACAATCACCGCTGCAAAATTGGAAACTAAATCAATGATGACGGCGTGATTTGAATGCTACTTTAAATAATTTCATTTTTATGATGCTATTTTGTTGCACATGGTATAACCACACAGCTTATTCATTTTCCTGCTGACTGTGATTTGAGTTTGAGTATTTCTCTGTGACGGAAGAAGCACGTTTTCAACCTTTCTAGTGCACTGCTTTTAATTATTTAGGCTGACACGCATTAACACTAAGAGTCCATAGTCCATAGTGAGTGAAACAAGAGGGAAGGACTGGCTGGACTATAACTTCCCTGGAAAAAAGAGCAGCCACCAGAGGTCTTTGGCGAAGCCCTTAAAGGAAAACAAGAATGTGGGGTAGACAAGGTACACAGAACTTAAGTGTTATGAAGGATTTCCTTACTCCTTTCAGAGGAGCATCCCTAGTCACTGCCTGTTTGCCTCTGTTTTAAAATATTGGACAGGCAATAGGGAGAAGGGCAACAGACTACTCAATCTGTCAAGGTCTGGATCTCTCAGATTCACAGGAAAATGTACTTTGCAAATTAAACTTTATAAGCTCCTTAGGAAAGAAAGCAAACGAAGAACGGCTCAGTCCCCTTTGTACAAACTAGTCTAGCTCATGAATTCACTAATTCATCACTTCAGTCATGAGGTTTCTAACTCACAAGTTCTCTAATTCATAACTCGCAATTCATTACCTTGTAACTCTTGTAATTTGCATATGAACAAAATACCTATCCAAGGGTGAGAGTGGTCATCCTTCCTCCTTGGTCACAGTGCAGGTGTTCCCTGTGTCACGTGAGAAGCACAAACATTAGTGTTTTATCAACACTGTTTTCATCACAAATCCAAAGCACAGCACCATACAAGCTACTATGAAGAAGATTATCCCAGCCATAGCCAGTACAATCTCCACACCTTATTCCCTACTATTTACATCATGCTCAGGCTCCATACAGATCCTCATTAGTCACCTTCCTCTTTCTCATCCTTTGATATCTTCACAGATATCATTCCCGTAAAATGTCCATAAAATGCCTGTGAAATGTCCATTGAATTCATTTAGTCCATGACATTAGGCTCCATTTGTTCTGGTGGTCACTCAGGACCAGAGAGGTGCTGTGTTGTGTGGAGTTACTGGGCACCAAAGCCAGTTCAGGTCGGGTCACTGCTGCACATGCCCCACTTCCTGCAAGGTTTGTTCTCCACTGGCAGTGGTTCCTCCTTCAGCAATCCTGTAACATGCAACTTGGATCATAGTTTACAACAATTTAAAGGTGTATCCATTACAGTCTCCACCTCAGCTCCCTTTGGACTCCTACCCTTGGCTCTCCTCCAGAGTGACCTACTCATGGGCACAGTCTCTCCAGGGTACAGCTGATGTGGCCTGGCCTTACGCACAGCCACAGCCACTTTGAGGTGCACCTCCTCCAGCACAGCCTTATCCAAGGGCCACAGTCTCTTCAGGGCTGTACCTGCTGTGCTGTAGACATACCCATGGCCACAGATGCTTCTGCTCCAACATGGTCTTATCCACAACCACAGACACTTCAGGTTGTCCTGCTCCTGCACAGACTTATACACAGGTCAAGTCCCTTCAATTCAAGCTGACACTGGAGCTGCAGCCTGGCCCAGCAGCGATACCCAGGCCACGGGCCAGCCCCGGCACATTGCCATGGTTGTTATCAAAATGCTCCCAGGCACAGCTGGGTAGGATGATAAGCCCTATAGCAAACAGCCAGAGTGAGAAGAAGCCACTAACAAGCTCTCGACTAATGCACAGCAGGGCAAGCAAGACCTGTGGCAGGCACAGCACCCTGCCAGTTAATAGCTGAATAGCACAAAAAGCTGCACATTCAGTCTAGCAAACTCCAACCAAACTTGTCATTACCTTAAAGCGTTTACGCTCCAAGTGGGCCACCAAAACAGGACTGTAATGGCTTAACCCCAGTGGGCAGCTCAGCCCCACACAGCCACATGCTCACTTACCCCAGTGGGATGGGGGAGATAATTAGAAGGGTAAAAGTGGGAAAATTTGTGGGCTGAGATAAAGACAGTTTAATAGGGAAAGCAAAAGCTACGCATACAAACAAAACAAAACAAGGAATTAGGCATTCAGCCATCTCCAGGAAAGCAGGGCTTCACTACAAGTACTGGTGACCTGGGAAGAGGAACACCCCAAGTCTAAACATTGCCCTTTCCTTCCTTCTTCTTCCAGATTCATTCGCTGAGCACAATGTCATGTGGTCTGGAATATCCCTGTGGTCAGTTGGGGTCAGCTGTCTCAGCTGTGTCCCCTCCCAACTCCTTGTGCACCCCTGGCCAGCTCCCTGTTGGGGCAGCCCAAGGAACAAAGAAGGCCCTGACAGTGTGCAAGCACTGCTCAGCAATAGCTAAAACATCCCTGTGTTATCTTTTATCTGTTTTAATGCATTGTTCTCAAGAATTTTTCAACTTGAAAGGAAGTCAATTTCTAAGATTAAGTCATCAAGCCATATCAAGACAGAAACCCTGACAATCACGCATTCATATCATCAATGTCAGCTTATTCTACATGATGAGACAAGTACCAGCAGATCAACTGCTCCTGGCTCCTCTGAGTCAAAGTTAAAGTTGAAGTTTCCTCAGGAAGTTTAAGTGTCTATATTCTACTTACTCATACTCATGTACAAGGTCTTACCACTTCCTGTATTTCCATGGTTCCCGGGAATGAGATCATAACCAATACTTAATGTCTGGGATGTGGGCAAAGGTTGTAGGCATTTGGTAACTATTTCCCTAGTCCTAGAGACAGGGTGTTCTCCATGGAGACATGAAAGAACCAGTACTGTACTTCACATTGCATGTTAACCTCATCTAACTTCTAGATGGTAGAGGTTAGCCATGGTGGCTGAAAACATACCATCTTATGCCAATTAGCAAGCAGGGATCTATGGTCCATCTTATGACTCTGTGATGTAAGAAGGGAACAGAGCTTGTGTCACATGTGATGCTCATTCCAGGGTGTTTGGTTTAGATTTCGTGCAGAGATCTCTGTAAAACAGAGGATGGCTCCCCACCACTGAGTGAAAAATAAATGTTGATTCACTGATTCCTTTCCTCAGTGTTTTTCTAGGGACATCACAGTGACTAATTTTAAAATAAAATTCTTTATTAAAAGTGCAACATCAAAAAAACTTCTAGTAAAAATCGCAGATCCTCAGAGTCACTTCTCATTAGAGTTTTGGTCAAAATAGTCACTGGTTGAAAGGTCAGAACTTCCGTGACTGAAGCTGACTTTGCAAGTAAGGACTTGTCTCCAACATTTTTCAGAGGTTTGAAAGTTGTTATTTCAATGGATATTTTCTTACATTGCCCTTTAATCTGAAGGTACCCAAACTAGTAAGTTTTTTAAAAGTTTGTTTTTCAGCAGTAGGTGGCACTATGAAGTTTCATAAATATTGTAATATAAATAAATACAAAATTCTGTGCACATAAATTATTTTTAAAAAAACCATGAAAGTATATCAGAATAAATTCTGATAATAAAATAAATATTTTTCTAAATATTACAATTGAGAGAAAGTCTAATGCAAGAATAGGAACGAGAATGTCTAATATCAAAATAGGCAACATGTAACATTCTCTATCCTCTTTGTAAAGTACCACCTTGAGTTATTCTTGAATATACTACTTCAGCTGCTTTGAATTTCCCAGAAATTACATGTATCTCCTTTGCATATAAAATGTAATATCGCAATAATGATTGTCAATACATCTAGAATCGGTGCTTTTTCTAAGGTAAATGAATGTATACAAACAGGAATACGGCAAATGGAAAAAGCATTTGGATTTTTCTTTTGTGGTCAAAAGTTTATATTTAACAAGCAGAGACTAGAGCACTACATGTGGGGCCATATTCCTCCAGATATACTATATGGGGATGTTACTATATCCCAAATAAACACCAGGACTAAAAAGATGCAATGTTAATTGAAAACATTTTCTTCAAAACTTTACTATATAAAACTCTATAAAGGGCAACTCACAAACAAATCTGTGTTTCCAGGTATTTCAGGTTGTCTGATGACACAAAATAACACAAAAATATCACAAAAGCACTAAGGGTACTTTGTTTCAGAAGTAATGCCATGCACCTCATTCCTCAGCGATGTACAGCAGGAATAATCCAGTGGGATGCAGCATTTTCATTAAGCTGATCTTTGGATGACTGCCTTCTCATTAGAAATGAAGTGCTGGTCTGCCTGAGCACAAGGTGTGAGGATAAAGAAAGGAGAAAAGAAATTAAGCAAGGAACACAAATGAAAAATACAGTCAATGCTCTTTTATCTGGACTGACCAGAAAGTGTCCTTGCCTTTTTTTTTTCACCTCGGGCTCCAAGCAAGCTGCTTGGCTCTGCATACTATTTCTGCGTTACAATACAACCTATGCCAATGCCTAAGAGTCACTTTCTTTTATTTTGTTTTCTATTAAATAAAGCATGTTGAAAAGACACTTTTATAGCTTCACAACATTTTTTCATGAACTGACATTGTGTATTACTCCTTTTGTGCTAATGTGGTCTTCTTATTGTTTCTATTATAATACGGAGAAAGTCAAAAGCTGGTACTTAATAAAAACATAATTTGCAAGGAGCTGGCAGCAGCTGCATTCAAAAGGTTTTTTAACTTGCAACAGCCTGCTTCGGTTTCTAAGTTGTAAAGTCACACTCTTGTACCTCGAAGGGCAAACCTGAAAATGAGATCTTCATCCTAGCTCTGTTTAAATGGCACCAACAGCTCAGCAACTGTGCATACCCAAAGTAGGGTCTGAGGGACCTGGAGCAGTGCTTTGGCTACAAAGCACAGAAACTAAGCACCCACAAAGGAATAGGGAGATTTACCAGGTTTAGTAAGAGTGTCCTAATTCCACACTACTTGGTTCAATTAGATCATTGAAAGTAGCCTCAGAAATGGGCTCAAGGAGTGATCAAAGGATCATCTGAAAGGTATATGTTGTCATATACTGTCAGCCAGGCTGCACATACAATGGCAGCAGTCAGACCCTTTTCAAAGTGGTATTTAGAGCACTGAATTGATTAAGTGACTTTCAAGGGGAGTTCAGCTTGCTCTGAGTAATGTAACTTACCATATAATAACAGGTGCTTTAAGATAAGGCACTGCAGTAACTTGGTAACTCTGACACGCATAAGGATGCCGGCCTGTGGCCTGTCGGCTCTAAAGCATTCCCCCTTACTTTTAGGCATGCTCTGACAGGTGCTTTGTTACTCCTGAGGAGGACGATGTGTTGGGGGCTGTGGTGTGTTGTTAATATGTGTTGCATATTAAATATCCGAAAAAGGCAAAAGGTTGACAAAATGGTATCAGGACTAGTACCACTGCCGCTCCGAGGGGAACCTCACCCGGAGCTACCAAGTCCAAACACTTTGTGTGTGCCGACCCCGAATCTTCCGATGCCTTTTTCGGCTGGTTTGATGGCTCGTTCGGGATCCCCTGCCCGGCAGCGGGCGCACACGGGGCTGTTCCCGGGGCTCTGCCGTCTCTCCTCGCTGCCCGCCGGGTTGCCGACAGTGCTCCCTGCTCCAGCGCCGAACTCACCGGCCTCGCCCGGAGCAGGGGCGCTCCTCCTCTCACCGGCGACACCCGGAGCAGGGGCAGCCCGCCGGGC
>VWZT01003219.1:0-42128 GCA_013397055.1 Pachycephala philippinensis | reverse complement strand
GGGGTCAGCGAGGGCCGCCCGCAGCCGCCGCCCGCAGCGTCGGGAGCGCGGGGAGGGCCGGGCAGGGCGAGGGGCCGGAGCCGCCCCCGAGGGAGGCTGGGGAGGCGCCGGCGCCGGAGGGGCTGCCCAAACCCGGTGCAGCCTCGAGGCGCGGCCCCCGGCGGGGCCGCGGGNCTGCTCAGCCCGGGCCCGCTCCGGGGCTGTATCGCAACCACGCGCTGTCCCGGGGCGGCTCCGGGTTTGCTTTCGGGTCCGGATCAGCCTCGCACACGCAGCCCGAGGAGCCCGAGCCGGGGTGAGCGGCTGGGGCCGGGGGGCGCCCCGGCACCTCGCCTGCTGCGAACGCCCCGCCGGGGCTTTGGGCACAGAGGACACGGAGCCGGGCTGGCCTCTGCCGGGGCAAATGTCCTGGAGGCTCAGAGGTGTTTGTGGTTTGTACTCGTGTGCTGTGGAGCCTCTTCTCTCGAAGCCTGGGGAAGTTGAGTACTGTTGTGTTGCAAACTAGTTGCACAAGAGCTGCGTGAATAACTGAAAACATAACTGAACTCCATTATAAATGTATATAATTGTGCATTTCTTGGGCTTTTAAATAGAAACGTATCCTTACCAACAAAATGCTAGGTCTAAAAAGTAGTACTTAAAACTTATTCTGCACCTGCTTTAATTCTTTTCTTAGTGCAAAATTAAGACTCAAGTGTTCTGATGCTCTTCTAGCATTCATGGTACAATATATGCTATGCAGCAGAATTTCGTCTAACATTGTCCATTCTTTAGGATATATAAGTGGGTACTTCCTACAAGTACTATCACTTTAGCAGTATTGGATGTACCTTTCTCTGTTCATTGGATACAGTTCCTTTCAAGTCTTGGGCTGCTTATAGCTCTGCTTGGCCCATCTGTTTTTCTAGCCTTGGGTAGCACAGCCATGACCTCCACCATGCCTCCTCTGTTGGAAAATACTGCAACAAAAATCACTGTCTTGGCCTGTGCTACGTGAACACCCTGTGAATTTGGTTTTGCCTATATTGTCCAGGCACTTTTGATCTTATTCCTGAGGGACTCTTGACAGACCAATTCCTGCGTATATTCTTTTGTATCTTCTTCCCCAATCCACTGTGACTTCTCTTCCAGAAACCTTGCTTTTGTTACTCGTTTGCCTGCTTTGTCAAACGCTCTCTAGTAAGCCACGTGTTGCACTTTTCCTATCTGAGCTCAGCAGCTGCTGGTTTCTTCTCTTGCAGACCTAGCCTGAAAAGGCACTGTGTTTTTTAGATAGCAACTTATCGTCATCTTTGACATACAGTTCTAAATGTATTCATTAAATGGAAAATTCACATACCCTGTACCATAAAATGTTCACTCAGAATGAACAAGGGGGAACACAATTTGCATTTAGCCCCTCAGATTTTGCAAGGCAGCAGATGGGAAGGGTGTTCTTAGTGTCTATGTGCCTGGTAGCAATTGTTATACCAGTAAAGGTGAGTGTGCAGGGATTGATGGAACTCCTTAACCAGAACGTAAAACCTCCACTTTCAGCTCCGTACTTCTGTGGGAGTTAGCAGAGCTATTGCCTGCAATATTCTTGTAAAAAGTATTCCCTTTTTGTACCTTTCTACCTGGAAATAGGATGCACCTCTGTATACAGAGGTGAACTGGAGTGTTGCCTACATGGACCTCAAATCATCCAAGAAAAAAGATTGCAATGGAACAAGTCTGGATGTTTCAAATCACGCTTGTGATAGGACTTAGACAAGACTTAGTAGCTGTTCTCTTCAGTAAACGTGAAGTTATTGAAACAGTTGCTTGTAACCTTGTAAAAAAGCTCAAAAAGCTCCTTAGTTAATAAATTTTGACCCTCACAACAAGAGGGCAAAAAGAATTCCCTTTCCAAAACAAGTAATGGAGCTGTGGGTTAGACTAGAGTGGAAGTAAGACTAATTACAACAATTGGCAAAATCCAGTAGACAAATAGAGTGTGCATGCAAGTGTATCTGTTAAGGTTTTTCTACCTAGAGAGCTGTCCTGAAGAGTCTCCAGCTCAATTAGTGTGATCTCTTCAGTCTAGAGGGCTTTAATGACGAATGACGCATACTTTTATTTTTCTTGACCTGCTGCATCAAATTGTTAAGTGAGTGGGTTTATTTTTATTCTCTAATAGCCTCTCATTTCCACATGAGGGTAAATTCTGTGGGAAAGTCAAACGAGTACCCCACTCAGAGCTGGCAACAAGTCTTTGCTTTTTGGGTTGTTATTTTTTTAGTTTCTTGATAATGAGATTTAATAACCTTATTTAATAGGAATATCTGATCAAGATATCTGTAAATATATCTATTCATGTATCTATGTGGATAAAATTTAGAAATGCCCATATTTCTGAATGTATTGTTATCTACTGAAATGGAGGACAAGTTTGGAGGAAGTAGATGAGAGGGTGGCACAAGCACTTCCTTAAGTAAAAATGCATTTATTTTGACACTCCCAGTAGTTCTGTGCTCACTTTGATATTGAGCTGTATTGGTAGAGTTTTCTTTCCTTCAAAACTCGCAAAATAATATCTTTCAGTCAAGCCAGTATTAGATATAATGCAATGTAGCATGTTTGGCTGAAATGAATGTAGCCTAGCAGGAGCTGATCTTGTCAATCCATTCAGGAGAACAGCTAATTGGATATTGTTATTAGTGTAGTAAATATCCATCATATGAATCCTGTTCTGTAGCTTGTCTTTAAAATGTGCCAAAAACTTATAGTTGTATTGGAAACTGGGGGAAGTACAAGTTCACTGTCTCAGAAAACCGGGCTATCTGACTTGAAGAAATTAATTTTTAGCACTCAAAGTTGGGAAAGAAACTGGCTTTGAAAGTTTATTGGGAAATGTTTGAAAGAGACCAAACTGGAACAAAAAAGAACATTCATTGTAAGTTGAAGGCAGCTGGATGTTCTTGTGGGCTTTGAAGAACTTGAGATGTTTTCATAGGACTATGTGGGCGGTTAGAAAGGTTTGTGTACACTTCCCACTGATGTTCATGGGCAAGAATAAATTTTGGCTTTCTGCCTCTTACCTTTTCTTTTTTAATTGAAAAAATAGAGATGGTATAATACTCATGCTGAATAAGAATGCAGTAGTCATGTATAATCCTGAAAGACAAGGTAATGTTTGAAAATTATTATTGTATCTATTGTTGCACCTGAATACCCTTTTGATTTATTTTGCTTTCTTTACCCCTTAAATTTGCAAAGCAGAAAAATACCTGTTTGATAGGTACTGCTACTTCCGTGATCCTGACTAAAATGAATGTAGCAATAGCATTTTGAACATACTTATTTTGTTAAAAAGATATCAGATACCTTTGTGGAATATGCTAGGCTTTGTGAGGTGGTGTTGAGGAATGCTAGAAGTGGAAGGACCTAAGTGAAGTATTTGTTCTAAGTAAAATCAATTAATACTGTGCCTTACTTGAGTTTTTCATGCATAGTTGTAAAATTTTGTTGTATTTGTTCCTTCGGTAGAGCTAAGAAAATCCAAAACAGTGAAAGTTGTTGGAGTTTGTCATTGAAAGTTTTTGGAATGCAGTAGACTTTATGAGGAGAGTGAAAATAGTCAATTGCAGGCTCAGAAAAGGGTGAACTTGAGGGAGAAAATACAGGAAGTCCAGATGAAGATGCCAGTAAATGATGCTGAGTGTTCCCATACCTGTAACACTGGGTGTGTGATTGATTGTGAAGAAGAAATTAGATTGATTTTTGTATCTAGAACACAGCTTCTTTCTTTTTTTTCTCTTTGCAATTATAAAGATAAGCTTTAAAGTTACTAAACCATTCAGTAAAATTAGGCCAATTTGTGCAAGTGTGATGTATTTAACAGTGATTGTCTTGGCCGAGGCCAGTGCAGTACAAGTTCAGGCAGTAACCCATTGGCATGAATTAAATATTAATCCCCTGCTGATTGAGTTGCAGCCAACAAGAAGTCCTGCAAAGTCTCCAGGTTAATCACCTGGTTAAAGTTTGCTTTGGCCTCTATCTCATTTCAACCGTAAGTAAGTTATTTTAATATAGCACATTCCTAGAAAACTTGAAAGCATTTGAAGTCTGTTCAGTTTTCTGATCCAATATATTATACCAAAGTTGGACTTTGTGCCACAGAATGCTGCTTTAGGTGAAGGGTAAAGAATAAGACACACTGGTTGGCTTGATCCTTTTTCAGCAATAAACTGGTTTAATTGGTTTTGAAAACACTTCATCTGCTACCTCTGCAAGTCTTTGAAGATAGACCAATGAAAAGTCGTGGAGGAGGAGCTGGAAGTCGTGACTTTGAATTTGTGTTATCCAAGGATGACTGATATACAGTGAACCACAATGCCGCTCAGGGTTGCTCAACTGCAATTCTTTTATGGCATATTTGTTTCATTAAGGTAAACAATTAAACCAGTGGTAAGAACTGAAGGCGGCAGTGCTATCTGTGGTGGATAAAACTGCTGAAAACCATGGAAGGCTTATCTGAAACGAGCAAAAGCATTTCAATTAAACATAGGCAGTGTGTACTTTTAGCTTTCCTACCCTGTAACTGCTTTCTGTACGGGAAAAGCAAAGCTAGTGACAGTCACACATTAATGGGCAGGAGCAAGAATTTAATTACCTTGTAGCACTTCTTAAGTTTTTCTAGAGTAAAAAGGGCAGTATTGATGCTCTGTGCAGCACAGTAGTGAAGCAAGCACAGGGGCAATTTTTTTTCTGTTTGTGATTTCTAGATACACATTTCTTAATTTTTCTTTACCATTCTTTAAAATAAGGAAATAAAAAAATATATTTCCCATCAGATTATCTTGTTTTAATATTACTTTAGTTTTACTTTAACAGGCATATGCCAACAGTGTCGATTTCAAATAGAAGCAAAGTCTCTCAGAACCATACATTTAAATTATTACTTTGGCACCATACATTTAAATTAAATATTAATTTGGGTAGCCAAGCAATCTGTAACAACATCTAGTAAGGATAAAAGTGTTTAGTTATTTGACTGCTTTGGAGAGGAGCATTTGTCTTTATCTTATGAAGGATCTTCTGTTTTCTGTCTTTTTTTTTTTTTCGCCATTTTGAAATCTTGGTGAAATATTTTCTCTGTTTTCTTTAAGTGACACATTGATTTTTCAGTGTAACATGTCGATACATTGGCTTTGTATTTGCCTCTTAATTTATACATTAGTATTCACTTTAAAATTCACTTTAAAATAATTAGATGTTTTGATATGTTGTTCTGGAGGTCATGGAAAGCTATTAGGAGGTAAGAGTGTAAATAACTCAAAGGTAAGTTACATGGTCTTACCAGCAGAGTATAACTGCTCATCAGTAGCATATTATTAAACCCTAGCACAAGTACTAATTGGCAAAGCTCTAGTAGAATGGGTATAGCTTAGAAATAATACTTACGTGACTGCAATTTATGTACTACAGATACAGTTGAAGTTTTTTATTATGTCACTTCAGATTTCTGTTTTTGGCCTGATTAGCTGCAGTTTTTATACTGGGAGGAAGGAATATAAAACAGTGGTTGTTTGGTAAAGTTATTTGGGAGGTACTGTAAATGACATTAATGTTTTCTATCTTTAAATGTAAACTAAACCATTCCAGTAGGTATGTCTTGGTTGTTGATGTTGTTGCAGTACTGAGGAAGTTGAAACCACTCAACCTTGTACATGTCTTGCACTTAGACTTTTAGCCTAACTTCTGCAGTATTATTAGCAATCTAGTTAAAAAAGAGAAGAGAAAGGAAAAGAAAGTTCCTTTAAGATTGAAGTTGCAGCAGCAAGTTATGTAAGATCAGTTTGAAACCATCTCTTTAAAACCGTTTAAGGAAGTATCTTCTGTATTGCTATGAAATGTAAAGATACCAGCTTTTCCTCCATGCCCCCACTTCTGTCTTGTAGTTTCAAAGTTTTATTGCTGTTTGCTGTATTGATTTTACTTGCTGTCTCTTGTAAGTATAACAAAAATTCCACTCCTGGAGACAGCTTGCGAAACAAAGTTTGCATACTTGAGAAATTGACTCAGAAGGAGCTTGGTTGATAGCGTGCCTGTAAGAGGACGTTTGTTTTATGATTAAGGGTGTGTCTGTTTGCTGTGTTTGAAAATTAACACCTACAAAATGTTAAAGCAGTGACTTTTCAACAGCTGAGTTATGTGAAAAGTTGCTGTGACTTTCATTTGCTTCCTGCTCAGGTCATCACCACCGTTTAGCTGTAAAGAGCTATGATAAAAAGATCCTGGGGGTTTTTGTTTGTCTGAAACCTTGTGGTAAAACTAGTATCTTCCTACTTATTGCTGTAATTAGAGAGGAACAATTTCTGTGCTGCTTGGGCTCCCCAGTGGGAGATCCCCATTCAGAATTCCCAGGAAGCACGTGGTTGATGCAGGTCTGCCGCTCGGAATGCTGCCTGCTCCCGTGTAAGATGGCCAGTTTTAATGTCTGCTGTGCACCTGGCCGCCTGGGTGTGGGCACCCCAGCATTTCTTCTTTCTGCCTTCAGGAACTGTTTGCTTGAGTTATGTGCTGTTGGGTAAGAAGACTGAATTTCGTTCTAAATCAGAGTATTTCCAGTTGGATTGTGTGCAGTTATGTGACCAGATGACGTGTTCCGCAATCAGCTGGGTAGCAGAGCAATGGACAAGAGAGGATGGCAGGGATGAGTGGGTGGCTCTGAAGGTTGGTACAACTCAGCTCAGGTGGGTAAGATTTTCAGATGCTTCGTGGCTGGAAGGAGAACATGGAGACTGTAGCAGCAGAGGTCATCCAAGACCTGTCAGTGGGACTATTCCACCCCAGTTCGTGACACTAATGCTTGACACTCGCTGCTATCACAGAAGGAGACACTGATATATCTGCACCAGTGCAGATAATGCAGTCACAAAGTGTCCTTGGTACAAGTGTACTGTAGACCCTGGTGTGATCTGCTGTGAATTACTTGACATGTTTTCTGTTTTATAACACAGTCTTATATTCACGTTTGGCTTTGTTTCTACTGCAGATAGGTCTTGAGCAGATCTGTGTCAGCTGAGGAATTTCTGGAAGATTGTCCCACTGATATTTGTAAAATAAACAATAGCATAATATGAAAACCAGAACTTACATTTGAATCTAAAACGTGATTTCTGACAGCTGGTCTTCCACATTATTTAAATTTAAGTCTTTGGCTCTGGAAATGCACATCATATTTATGTGCCCTATAGCTGTGTAGGTTGTAACAGAGAATTACAGCACAGTGACTTCTGATACTGTGCTTTCTATTTTGGTTTTAGTATTTGAACTGGAATGTTATCAGGTTAATTCTTCAACTAGTATGAGTTGTTGTGATTCAGTGAAATGTTGTAGTGCCATGGAATGTTTTCTGGCTTGATTTGTAATCCTTTATCATCTCCCACTTCAGGAGTCTAGTCTGCACTGACCACTCTTGGGAATCCTTGCTTAGCTGACAGCTAGCGTGTACATCTCTAGACATCTTTCATCTCTCAAAGTTTCTTTTTGTTGGCAAAGTGAAGAATGGAAGCCACTTAAATAATAAAACTGTTAATGGAGTGCTTCAGATTATTCTGAAACACTGTCACTAAGGTCAGACCCATAGAATTATTTTAAATTCAAAATGAAGCTTGGGATGAGAGTTTTTGATAAAATGGACTATGAGTCTACGCCATACTCCAAGGGGACAGACATGGAAGAAGCCCCGAGGAAAGTGGTGGGGGCTCTTGGTTTGGCTGGAAGGACACAGTTACTGATGGTTGAGTTTTGCAGTTCTGTTGCTCTTTTGAAGATACTGAGCATTACTTTGGCAAGAGGTATAAAACCATTTACCTACTCTGGTTTATGCCTTGGAAGATGAGTTAGATCCGTCTGCTTTCAGAATTTATTAATTGAAAAGTGAGAGCTGGAATGCATCACACAGACAAAGCTTTCATTTTCTACCCAGTTATTGTTCACTTCCTCAGTGGGTTTACCTGTTTTTAGCAAAAGCTGTCATTGTGGACAGAAATGATAAATTTACATGTGGATGCCTGACTTGTTGGCCCTTATTGAGCTTTCTGATTTAGTTGTTTAACTTTGCAAGACCTTAACGTGAAAGAGCTTCCTGAAGCTTTTGTGGGCGCTGATGACTTCTAGAGGCTTGCTTTTTGCAGATAAATGTCTGGATTATAAGTGCTTAAGAAAATGAGTAAAATCTACCCTTGCTTTGTTCTGTGGAAGGATAACTCATGTATCTTGGTGTGGCTAGAGAAAGGGGAAAAGCTATACAAACTCCTTTCATGCAAATTAAATAATGATTTCTATGATGCTTCGGGTAAATTTAGCAAGAGTGTTTTTGGTCAAGAGTGCACAGTTAAATGGTATTACTATTGACTGAAATGTGTCACTTATGAAGGCTGTTCACAGTGTCAAATTAAGCTCATAGTGTCATTTAACCATGAATTACTCTTTTGGAAAGATACTGCCAGCACAGCTAAAATGTGCCCCAGTGGGTATCCCTTTCTCAAATCTGTTATGATTCTGTACTGCCCAGTGGTGAGCAGTTGAATAGCAATCTATTTTTGGCCTCTCTTCTGGTTTTGGTTTCTTTTCCCCTTGCAGAACTAAATAAGAAGTGTATTAGAGGTTGAACACTGAAGAAAACCCCCGACCCTGCTTATTTAGTCAGAACTGTGCACTGACTCTGAATTCCCAGCACTATCTGTGTGGATTAATGTGTGTGAAAAGGGCACGTTAATTGCAGGACTGACTCACAAGGGTATTTAACACCTGTGCCCCACAGACTGCAGTGGGAACTCTGCCAGATGTGGGCACATCTGGAGCATAACCCTATTCTTAAGCTTTTAGTCTTAAGATAGTATTCCTGGCTGATGAGGTGTCCATATGGAATTTCCTTGAGGCAGCCACAGTAGATGTCTGTGTTTCTGAAAGGGAGCTGCTGGGTATGTGCTGGCAGGACATTGGGTGAACCTCATTGCTTTTTAACTCACCCAGACACTCTAGTTGCTTGTCATTGCAGTTTGGTCCACAAACAACAATAACAGAGTAAGTTGCTTGTGAGATGAGCGAGGTGGAGGTTGACAAGACGTGCCTCCCGTGGTACTGGAGCACGCAGTGTCCGCATCCAGGCCGAGGTGCAGCTGGAATGACCCAGCTGGTGCTGTCCCTGTAACTTGCCCAGCCGTCAGCAAAACGACAGCTGGAAATGGGGTCTTTACGCTAAGGTGCCAGTGTGGTGAAAATGTGTAGTACAAGGAAGATTCTGAATAATCCTGGAGAATATGTGGACCCTCAAACAAACACACAGTTTTCATGTTTGGTTTGAAACCTGCTTTTCCAAATGCTATGAAGCCAAAATAGTGGCTAATAGGTTATAACCCAAGATTTATACAACTTAATAAATGTTATTTGCAGTTTTTCAGGTTCTTTTCTCTGTTCCTATGTTCATTTTGCTTCCTGATTTGTTTCGTTGGACAAAAGAATGTGCTATAATTTGACTGGATCATGTTTCCCAGATGACTGAGCCATTATTATAAACAAATCCTCTTGTGTATAAACTAGTGAGTATCCTGTGGCAATGTCTCCAGAGTACATGTTTGGCTGGGTACAGCAGAATAGCTTGAAGATAATAATTTAACAGGTAACTGTTTTTCAAGTACTGTAGGTTCAATATAGAAAATAAAGTGGGGCACAAAGGCTTTTGTGTTCCTGTGGTTAAAAGATCAGCAGTATTTTTCTTATATTATTTGTTTACATATGGGGTGGGTTTTGTTGTTGTATAAATGACAAAATTCAATAAATGCGTGTTTTATTATGATGCAGTTTTAACTTGGGAGGAAAAAAAACCCCAAACACAAATAAAGCCATTAAAGCCGTATTTCATTTCAGGAAAAGCTGGTCTATCTGAGATGGCTACTGTTTGAATACCTTTCAAAATGGAGTTACGTGGTGCAGTACATGGTGATTAGACAGCAGCTACAAAGCCACAACAGAATCGCTCACTTACTTGTTGGGGCAGTACAGCAGAATTTTGTTGATGTATCAAGCATGCAAAAACAGACAGACTAACCCACTCTTAGAAAACAATCCCGTATTTTTGCCAGCCTCCCAATTTCATTATGCAACTTGTGTAATAGATTGTAACTTGAATACATATTAACTTTTTGTGCTTATTGACTTAATTTTGTAATGCTGCTGATGCAAGATAAAGAAATAGTAAGTCAGTATCTCTGTTAAGCTGAAAGAGGGATCCAGAATTTGAGTGGAAGGGACTGCAGCACTACCAGCCAAATATACTGTGGAAAAGTGAAAATTGGATTAACACAATATAATTAAGACTGAAAAGGGAAAACCAGAACCCATTTAACTAAAACAGCAAAGCTCTGAAAACATGTACAGCTCATTGCTTTAAATACAGATGTTCCAGAAAGCACTCTGGGATGTCAAGAGTTTTAGGACTAAGTTTGAAGAAGTGAGATGACAACCATGGCCATTTTTAGCTTGTTCTGAGCAGCCAGGTTCCACTTGTAAAAATGGGCATAATTTAGTTTATTCAAGAAAAATTCATTGTCATCAGTTCACCGTGTTAGACCTTACTCTGTCTTTTCCTTTTGACTAAGGCATATATAAGGGAATTTGGAGCAGATACAATGCATGATAGATCTGGTCCTCAGTACTAGACGATAACTTTGGAAAAACCAGGTATTGGACAAAGAAAATAAGTACCAATGTCAGACTCAAGATTTTGCTTTCTGTAAGCCATGCAAATGAGCCAGTGGGTTTGGGATTTATATATATTTTTAAGTATGTTGAGGTGGGATCAGTCCAGACTCCATTCAGCCCCTGGAAACCAACACTCTATATTAAACTCCTGCTATTTTAAACCTACCATCTAAAATATGTATTGATTAAACAATTTAGAAAAGCACAGCTGCTTCTGGAGTGTCTGAGATAGATCATGAAACGGTCTTCTGCAGAAAGATCTGCAGCACTGAGCAAGAATCCCCTGATCTGTTGTACCATAAATGGTCACCTCAAGGCAGACCAAATGTGGTGGGGAAAAAAGGACACAGATACGTATTTCTGACTATTGATGATGAGATTGATGAGCCAGAGAGGAGAGTGTTGTCCTGCTGCTGTGCCCCTGGCTGGGAGTGCTGTGAGGCGCTTGCACATGTCCAGTGTTTTGAGGAGTGGCAGGGAGGTGGGGATTGATTGATTTTGCAGAAAAAGAGAAGTCTTGCCAGAGTGAAGAAGTAAACTGTTCTGTGACCTTCCTTTTCCTCTTCTTTGCTGTGTTTCTGGTGAAGGTGTTTTCCTTTACCTGCTTTGGTCTTAGCAAAGAAATATCTTTACTGTTAGCATTAGGATTTTGCAGGTCTGGGAATTGAAATAAAGTTAGTACTTTAATGACATAAACAGCCTTCAACAGATATGTTTTATTGCAGTTACATTCTTGCTCTTCAGGCTTAATGAAACTTGTCTTTTCACTATACAGGGCGTATTTTTTACAAGGTATACTTTTTCCCTGGCAGTTTGCAAAGCATGGTTGCTATGGGATGTGTATAAGGAAACCATCATGTTGAGAGCTGTACATAACTTACAGACTTAGCCTTTGTTGGTACCACTCCTGGAAGATGACATTTAATGTAAGTACATAAATAATCCACCTCTCAGAGGAGTTGTTTTTGGAGTGAAGGTTGGGAGAGTGGGTGAGTAGTATCCAGAATTGTACCTCCAGCCAGGCAGAACCTCTGCCCAGCTTTGTCAGAGTAATGCCCTTAGACAAGGCTTATAGTGAAGCTTTCTTAAGAATGCTAGACAACCCAGCCAAGAAATTTTTCCACTAATCTAATTTATAAGAGTAGATCCTGACAATTTGGCGTTTATTAAGAGAGCATGCTGGAATACAGTGGGAGGTACAGTTTGAAATATGTGATGTGTGTTAGGAGAAAATAGAAATTTGCATACATACACTTAACATTTCAGGAACTGATCTTATCTCATCTGGCTCTGTTGGGGCAAAAGAATGTCCCAAGACCCGTGGTCAGCATGGACAGCATTTAACAGGTTTATTTACATAGATAGGGAGTGAAAATTCTCTTGCAATATCACTTCTTTAAAGCTAGGACTTTTCTACCCTTTTTGAGTCCTTTCCTAGGTAACCTATCCTGCCACAGCTTTAAGAGTGTTTTGTGGCTCAGGCATCCAAAGACTTTAGGACCAGGAAGAACAAATGGGCATAAAGAAAGAGAAGCAGGCTGGTGTAGTGTCAAAACATACTGGTTTAGTGTCAGTGCAGTCACACCAGTATTAGATGGCACAGGTATGAAAGACAGAAAAATGACACCCCCTTGCATCCATCCAAGCACCTTGTTTGCTCCCAGATTTCTTAGAAGGTCTTGGTGAAAAATATGGGACAGCAGACAGCTCTGCAGGGCAGTCGGGGATTTGACCTTGTGTATTCACAAATCACAGGCTGCTGTCATGTGGCTTTGTTTGACAGCTGTCTGTTTTGTCACGCTTCCAAACCCTGAATTCAGACATCTGAAATTGCTGTTGTACCCCTCTGCCTGCCAGTGTAAATAACTTCTGTCATTCCCTTTTCCCCATTCTTCTCAATTGTTTTTACAAATTTAGGGTGCTGGGCTTTTATCAGAACTTTAACTTTATCAGAAGACTTTCTGTGCCTTCTCTTAAGCATAAGGCTTATGTGTCCAGAATTTTGTTCTGTAATTGTAAGCTGTAATAAAGTAACTTACCTTGAAAAAGATTTAGAAAACCAAACAGTAGTTACGGAGATACCAGAGATCATCTGAAAATATTAAATTATTTATAAATAATTTTTAGAAAATAATTGAAGAAAATCAGTTCCTCCAGAGCATAATGAGGGAAAGACATTCAGCTGTTGCTTCCACTGTGTTTTTCTTAAGTGGTAAGATGCTTCCAGCTCCTCTTGTACTTGCCTTATTACTTGATGGCCTTCTTTTCATTCTTGCCTTGAAGTATCTCAGGTCCTTGAGCCTGCCTCGCTTCAGATACATTTTTTTGACTAAAGGAAAAATGGAAGGTGCTTTTTTGTTCATTCCCTTCACTTTCTGGAAAACAGATAAGAATTGAGGGATACTTTGCCCTGTCTCTTTCTGTGAGTAAGCTGAAGGAATGCTTTCCTGCTCCTCGTGTGGTGCTGGTCTGAGCTCCCTGCTGGATGCGATAGCCATTGATTCTGTTGCTCTTCTGTTGACTCATGCTGGCATGTGAAATCATCTGTCTTCTTGGGGTTAGGTGCTAACAGATCATGGGAAAGGAAAACAAAGCCTTGTCTGGTGAGAGATTGTGCTCGTGTTATCTCAATTTATGGTGCAAAAGGCATGACTTTGAGGTAAATGCATGAACCCCACCATGTGCTCTGTATCCAGGGGATAGCTTACAATGGGTTGAAGGTGCTGAGATACCATATTGTTTCTCTGCTGACACTTGGGGTGCTGGATGTTTCCATTCTAGCAATGCTACCTGTAAATGGCTTATATTCCAAACAACACCAAAACCAGTCAGATAAACCAGACAGGGATGAAACAAAAGATTAGCATTCTGTTTAAAGCACAGAAGTCGGTCTATGAAAGTAACATGGAAACAGGGTCTCTTTCCTTTGTTTACCCTTCTGCAAATGTTTGCTTAGGAGCAATAAGAGTTAATTGTCAAACTTTACAATGTAGTCAGAGATTTTCTCATAAAATGTATAACAGACTCTGCCCAGATGGCAAATGCTGATACGTAAATCTAAAACATGAAAATTTCCATTGGGGGCCAGATGGTGGCTTAATGTGAATTGTTTAACATTTATGTTTATCTTATTAAAAGTGCCTTTATATGGCCAAACTAAGCTATCAATGTGGTTGGAAGAGCATATCATCAAATGAACAGAAAAATCAAACCATCAGTACAAGGCACCTCCTGCTTACATGGATCATGGGAAAGCAAAGCATGTCATTTGTTGAAGGGAGTTGTTTCTGCGTCTTTGAAATTGCGAAGAAAATATTATAACCAAAATCAAATCACTGTGTGTCTGCTTGGGAAAAATCTTAAACCCATACAATTTTCTCTGAAGTTAAAAATGTTGGACAACAATAATACACAAGTTGAATCCCATATCATATTTGCCTTCGGCCTAGGCGTTGGTGTTCAGAGGGAAAGAGCTGAGCTCCAGGCAAGGGGAAAGCACCGCAGCTGCAATCCCTCCTGGGCACAGGCCTGGCTCTTCCTGCACGGCCTCTTGGCTCTGCCAAACCCATCATTTCCTCTGATGCAATCCAAGGAGTTGCACAACGGAGGAAAGAACAAGCGGGCACTTGTGGAGGCTGTCACATGAGGCTGTGTCTTTGCAGTAAATGTGTCTGATATTCAGGGAAGTGGTCAGCCTGGCTCTGAAGGGCAGCAGCCAACTCTGGGTCAGACGAATCTTTCACAGGACTCTCGGTGCACGTGTTCCAGTTTAGATGCCAGTCTTTGCTCACTTGTTCCTCCAAATGAGTCTTTCTGAGACCAGCACATCATGTTGAGGCATCTAAAAACCAGTGGGTCGCTCTTGCACAGAAAAGAAGAACAGCTTTTAATAGCTTTAGTTTAAACACTCCGGGTGTCAAGTACACAGTTACTTTTGGGATACTTTCACAGTAGAAGGGGAAAATTGCTTCAGTGATGAACCTAAAGTAGCATGCCTGCCTGTGTGGGTACCTCTGTGTATATCTGTGCTGGTGTTCGACAAGGCAGGGAAATAACTTAAAGAGGAAGACTGTGGGAAGGCTAAAGGAACAAAATTGCAAAATGTTTGCTTTAGACACCAAGGTTTTTTTTTTTGAGAGTTCTTGGCCATTACCTCGTGCTTGTGGTTGTGATTCATTCCTTAGTGAATCACTGGCCAGTGTTGACTCCATTAACTTTGACCTGAGGCTTTGGACTAATGACCAGAATATTTTTTTTTCTTGAAAAGGGCAGTATTACTAAAAGCATTGGCTGAAATTTTAGATAAGTGTTAAATAGCAGGTTAATGTTTAAATCAGTGTGCTGTTAGATACTACATATCAGCATATTGACCAGAAGAACACTTCCTCCATGTAGCCCATTTATGCTAAGAGTAATTAGTTGAATTGTTATTCAAAGTTAAGACTAATATTGCTGTATTTATGTACAGCTTTTAAAACTGAAAATAGGAGGGCTCTTTTCTAGTTACATGATGGTAACAAAAATAAAACAACTCATCCTTTTGGTTTTAAGTGTCACTAGAACAACAACTAAATAAAATTAAAAAGATGCTCCTGACAAGCATTGCCCTCCAGGGTAGAGCATGACACTGTTTGGCAAAGCTCAGCTCTTTGCCAGAGATAAGACACTGACCTAAATGTGGTTCCTTGAAAAATGGTGACAGGAGCCAATCAGTGCTGTCATATTTATCAAACAACAGCTCAAGATCCTGACAATCCCAATAAGCATGCAAGCATATTCATTCAGAAAAGAATCCTGGTTGCTGAACTGACTGCTGCACACACACAGAGGCAATGGGGTACAGCCACAGCATCTTCTTTGGTCACCTGGTGTCTTTGGAGATACCTCATCCCACAAAGGAGGCAGCACCCAAAGCTACTTACTTCGATAATGAATATGGCCACTAGAATGGCTGACAGATGTAACAGCTGGGTCTTACATTTTTGTACTAAGGCTACATGAATTTTCTTCTTAAGGAAAATGTGTTTTGCCTTCTGTAGCTCTTTTTTTTGTTCACTTTTGTTTTTCATTATTTAACCTGGAACTGAGCACCAGTTCTGATATTCTTGTACTGCAATCTGTTGCAGCTCATGAAGGAAAACAGCTCTGCTAATTCACATCTTTGTGCATTATACACACGGAGGAGGCACAAAAAAAATCTTTTGAGTCACATTTTTAATGGTGCTTTGTAAATGAATAATTCAGAAGTGAGCCCTAAAATCCAGATCCTGCAGTTTTATCCAGAACATATTGCAAATGCTCAGAGACTAGGAAACACTTTTGGATCTGCTGCAGAAGGAGACACTAAGCAGCTGGTAAACTACTGGCCCTTAATGAAGCTATACCATATTGCAGTATCTCCAATTACTGCAGAACTCAATTAGTTCGTTTTACCCTGCCAATCTGGAAAGACCAAAGATTGTCTTGGACAGCCAGTGTAATAGTTTCAGCTGCTTCATTGCTGGCCATTAAAGCTGAGTTTGGTCTCTCCCAACAAGGTATATTAAATATGTTTTAGATTTGGAAGTGCATGCATTGTGTTACACAAAAATACTTCACGTAACTACCCAATTTTAGTAAAAATACTTTTTTTTAGTTATTAGTAGAAGTCGTTCATGCCACGTGAAATGAGGACACTGAATTGGTTTGTTCAAATATGGTCTTGGCCTAAAGCTTTTTGCCATAGCTGTTGTACAGATGTGATCATTTTGAATGGCAGCATGAGGCTGGCATTCAGGTTACTTTGCTTCTCTATTTGAAAATAACCTTGAGAGAGAAGGGAATGGTTTAGTTTGATATGATGGCAAAAAAATTGTATCTTAGGTGTAGAGCTGCTGAGTGAATCAGGAAGGTTCTGTTGAAATGAAATGCAGTGTTTGGTGTATTATTTGTAGTATGTTAATCTGATGAGGATGCCCAACACTGAACATTATTTTCACATGCTGCCCCAAAGGGTAATTTTAAGCATAATGAAACATTATGTAATATCAAAAACTTCCAGGTACCAGCCAAATGGTTGGCTGCTTGGTTGGTTGAGAAATGTGGCTACCAAGTATTAAAATTCTGTATCAGCAGGCATACAAATTAATAAGTTTTGAGTGTTAGGTTTTCTTCATGGAAGAAAATACTCTAGACTTCAGCCCTAAAAATATTGACTATTTGAACAGTAAAAAACTAAAATAAAAGAATCTACTAACCTCCTTGCCCCGCCCCCATAAAAAAACCTTGATGCAATAAATTAAAAGTAATTGTAGACAAAGCAAGTAGTATTAAATGATTGTTTTTCCCTAAATAGCAGAATTTAATTTGTCTCCTGAAACACTACAGGGACAAGGGATAGCTGATTTCCAAGAAATCTAGGTCATTGTTAGCTGTCTGATAACAGTGGACTCTGTGATGAGCCAGAGGCCAACTGGTTAACAGTATTCGAGACCTTGCAACCACTGTTTATTCTCAGCTGCTCCAAACCAACCACATTTAGAACATCAGCACAGACTAAGCTTTAAATTACAATTTTTTAGTAATAGTCTTAATAATTGTCTTTAGTGCTAGTGATGTTATGTCCCTTGCTGTCTTTGAAACCATATTCTCTGCCGTCTCTGAAGCTCTGTTCTGCTGATCTTTAGGATTAATACCAGAATGGAACATAAATATTCCAAAATGCATTTTGCAGTATGGCTATTATAGTTACTTCAGGAAGCCTCCATCATGTTTTTTATTCAGCTTTTGCAGTTTACGAGAACACGTGAAAAAAAAATTTACACGGTCAAACTTTTCAATTTCTCTTTTTTCTCCTAAAAATTACTTTCTTTGTGACAAATTTGTTCTGTATCTTCGTATTTTCTATGAGATAAGTCAAAAAAGAAGAATGTATTTATCCTCTGGTTAGTTCCTTTATTACCTTACCAATTGTAATAAATTCTTGGTTTCTATGAGCCTGTGTGTGGGCCACAGAAACCAAAGCACCAGGTCACACGCTTCAGAAAGGTCATATAGAGCCATATTTTATTTTGGTAATTTTGTAGGATTAAGAGAATAAGCTTCAGTTACATGAGTCTACCGATTTGACAGATTAAAAGCTTTGCTGTTGTTCTAAACCAGTTCTGTCGGGGAGGAACTTGCTTAAAACAAGCACTTCTGTTGCAGGACATGAACTTGATCGACATCCTTTGGAGGCAAGATATAGACCTTGGGGCAAGACGTGAAGTTTTTGATTTTAGTCAGCGACAGAAGGAGTATGAACTCAAGAAACAGAAGAAACTTGAAAAGGAAAGAGAAGAACAGCTCCAGAAAGAGCGGGAGAAGGCCTTGCTGGCTCAGCTGGAGTTAGACGAAGAGACAGGTGAATTTGTTCCTGTGCAGCCAGCTCAGTGCGTTCAGGCAGAAAATACTGAGCCACCCGTTGTTTTCTCACAGGTAAACTCCAGTGTTTTGGGGGTGTTTAACCCTTCTTCCATTCACAGGAAGGCGTAATACTAGTGGCTGCCTAAAATGAATTTGCATGTGTTGCTGTAATGGAAGATCCTCAGTTACTCAAAGACCCAGTAACCGTTTTTCATAACTTTCCTATTTAGACCTCAGAGCCTTCAAAACCAGAAGCAGAGGCCTTGTCCTTTGATGACTGCATGCAGCTCTTGGCAGAGGCATTCCCGTTTCTAGATGAGCATGAGGTAAAAATGCACGGTACAGTGGTTTCATGGGTGGTCTTCCACAGGGTCAGTCTCCCATCCTCTCTGACTAAGATTTGTCTTCAGCATAAGACTGATTTATGATCTGAGCTTTGTCCTCAAGCTGGCTTCAGCTGGCATAAAGCAGTGAGTAGGCTTGAGCCTATTTTTATATTATTCCATTATTTACAAAAAAAAAAAAAGCTTTTCTCAAGAAACACCTATCTGTCTGTTCTGCAGAAATGGTAGAACTCCAAAAACTAGATTTTTGCCTTGGAAAATGCCCATCTGTTTTTTTGAGTGGGTTTTTTAGTTATCATTGTTTTGTTTGGCTTTTTAATTTTTTGTTTAAACCTTTCAGGCTTCTTCAGCTGCATTTCAGTCACTGGTTCCTGCTCAGGTCGATAGCAACCCAGCCTTCATTTCTTCTGATCAAACTCAGCCACCTGAATCCCCTGATCTAGTTCCACCCACTGATGCAGAGAATATGCAGAACATAGAGCAAGTTTGGGAAGAATTATTGTCCCTTCCAGAGTTACAGGTTAGTATGATAAGCACCTGAAAAACAAAGCATGATATTTTTGGAGGACTATAGTATTTTGGAGAAGGCAGTATGATAGCATCTGAACAGATGGTGATTATGACTTGGGTTCTACACCTGTAGGGTGCTTATAACTCAATATAAGCTTTAATTTATTCAAAAAGAGTATCTTGAAAAACATGTAGAAAGAAGGAAATGAGTTGTTTATGGATAAGCCTTAATGAAACTTCTCAGTCAGAACTTCCTCTTGTTTAGCAAGTCACTGTTTGCCTCTGTATGCTACTTATTACAGCGTGATCATGGTTAAAATTCAGCTGCTCAAAAATGGACACTTCTGAGTCATGGATCTACAACAGGAATTGTTTTCACAAGTGTTATTGTAAATGTTGGGGGGCTTTTTGGCAGTGTCTGATTGTGTGAATATGATTACTTTTGCATTCAACTTTTATCTAAGGAAAAGTTTTTTTTTAAAGCTTATAATAGAATATATATTTAGATACACAAAAGAGGTCTATTTATATAAATGCTGTTTATATATATATTCAGTAAGAACAACTTGTGTAATGTACATGAACTGGATATTTCGAAGGAACAAAAAAATCACTTTGCTAATACAGAGGATATGTAGGGATTTTTATCCTATCCTTATATTTCTATTTTCCTTATATTTGACTATAAAATTAAATAAATTTATTTTCAAATACAATACTGTATGAATAGCATAAAGTAGAGCAGCATCATGCTGGAAAGCGTGATGACATTCTACAAGAGATGATTGCTTGGTGGAGTGCCCATAAATCTGAATCATATTTCAAAACATTGAAGTGAAAATTTGCAGGAACTGAGTTTTTCCTGCCACTCTACCTTTTCCCTTCATCTTTTTGTATTTTTTGTATTTTTCTAGTTCTCTAACCTGATTACTGTGTTAGGTTTAAAGGACTCACATAAGTAGCAAGAGCAATTGGCTGTGAAGAGGCAGCAGTGATGGTGAAAATACATTAAGAAACCAAACCAAAATAATTTATTGCAGTAATTCTGAATAGTAAGTGAATAATTTTCTGGGGAAAAAAAGATAATTAAATTGAGGGCACTGCCTTTTACAAATTATGTTTAGAGAAATGGAAAAATAGAGCTCTCATGTTTAAAATCTTAGCTTAAGCCTTGAACAACCTTTAGCTAAGTAATCAGTGTGTGGACCCTTCTTAAGAGAAACAGAATCATTTTGGTGATTACCTAATTCCTGGGGCACAGCAGGCCTGCTTATTTTAGCTTCAGTTAAGCAACTGCCACCCCATTGTGTTCTTGTAGCCAGTGAAAGCCCATCAGTGGAGCAGTCTGATGCTCACACTGGTGTTAGCCAGCTGAACTAAAGTGTGTTTGCCAGGCTCCATGTTAGTACTCTTCCTACTTCACCAAGGATTACATTGCTCTCCGCTGAAGAGCTGCGTCATTCAGTAAATCCTAGAAGAATCTTGGTTTTGAGGAACTGTGACATGAAATTAATAGTGCTAGAAGTAATTGTTTGGTATAAATGCTCATTAAGTCTCATGGAAGAATTCTACATTTCTGTACCCATGCTATTCCTAGCAGTGGTGCTCGTGAGAAGTTCAGACCTGGCAGCTCCAGGATCCCCACTAGCAATTACGAGCACAGGAAGGCTCCATGCAGTTTCCATAACACATTGGAGTGGGTGTCTTCAGCATGTTGCTCTAAGCTTGAGAGGCTCTGCTCTCGTAGGCTAAACAGCTTTGTCCAGAACAAGTTGTGTTGTGCTCTCACTTCGGTATCTGTCATCTTCCTCGATTGCCTCTCCGCAGTACAAGGGTGCTGTAGTCATCTAGACTACAGCAGTGTTATAAAACCCCTTTATGTCCATGTCGATTGCTATTTAATGTTTGTGGGTTGTAGAAAATGGTTTTATCGGTTGGAGACGTGTTGCTCAACTTCTCCCTTGCATTTCCCATCTAGTGCCTGAACATCGAAAGTGATAACCTGGCTGAGGTGAGCACAGTCACGAGCCCTGAAGCCAAGCCAGCAGAGATGCACAACAGCTACAATTACTGCAGCTCATTACCCATACTGAAAAAAGAACTTAACTGCAGTCCAGATTTCCTGGATGGTATGGAGGGCCCCTTTTCAGGCATTTTGCCACCAGAAGACACCAGCCAGCTGAGTGTGAACTCTTTAAATGATACATCCCCTTCAAACCCTGATTTCTGTGAGGATTTCTACACCACCTTTATTGATACAAAGGCAAACAGTGATGCAGCAGCAACGAACACTATCAGTCAGTCCCTGGCAGAGATTCTAAGTGAACCTATTGATCTTTCTGACTTTGCACTGTGTAAAGCTTTTAATGGCAACCACTCAGGGACCAGAGCAGAATGTAACGATTCTGACTCTGGTATTTCACTGAATGCAAGTTCCAGCGTAGCATCGCCGGAACACTCTGTGGAATCATCTGCCTATGCAGATAAGACTTTGGGTTGCAGCGATTCTGAAGTGGAAGACACGGATAGTGCTCCTGGAAGCATGCTACAGAGCAGTGCTAGTGTGTACTCTTTGCACCTCCAGGATCAGGTGTTTTCTTCCTTAGGGCCAAAAGCTCAAACACCAAGTTTGCCGTGCACAACCACACCAAAGACAGAACCCCCTCCAGCTCCCGGCCAACCCAAAGCTCCCCTCACAAAAGATAAACCTGCAGGCCGCCTTGAAGCTCATCTCACAAGAGATGAGCAAAGAGCACGAGCTCTGCAGATCCCTTTTCCTGTTGAAAAAATTATCAATCTCCCTGTTGCGGACTTCAGTGAAATGATGTCTAAGGAGCAGTTCAATGAAGCCCAGCTGACACTTATTCGAGATATACGCAGGAGAGGCAAGAACAAAGTGGCTGCTCAAAATTGCCGTAAAAGAAAACTGGAAAATATAGTAGAACTGGAGCAGGATTTGAGTAACCTAAAAGATGAGAAAGAGAAATTGCTTAAGGAAAAAGGAGAGCATGACAGGAGCCTTCATCAAATGAAAAAGCAATTCACCACCTTGTACCTCGAGGTCTTCAGCATGCTACGTGATGAAGATGGAAAGCCTTACTCTCCTAGTGAATATTCACTGCAGCAAACGAGAGATGGCAATGTCTTTCTTGTTCCTAAGAGCAGGAATTCAGGGACTAAACTTTGAAGGGCAGTACAGCTGGCTACTGTTCTCAGAGTTAACTATTTTTGTATCATTATCATGATAGTTTTTACTGTGCAGTGGAATGCAGAATTAAGTAATATTTGTCAAGTAAGTCTATGCAATGATAATTTTAAAGTTGTTAATTAGTTTATGGAAGATGCAAGTTGATAATTAATCATATAATGCAGATGGGCATATACAAAATTTTTAATCTGACTTTTATAACAGACATTTCCTTCTTATAGCACCACTTTGACTAGTTTCCATATATATGTAAATATTTAAATATGCCATATTTATATACTGTTCCTATCTATTGTTATATTCATAGATTTATTTGATATATATATATAAATGATTTTAGCCTTCTAAATATAATTTCTTGCAAGACAACCAGGATGGCTTCTGATATTTTTTATAAATATGCAATAGTGTTTCCCATTTTTCTTACACATTTATACTTGCTTTATATTTAATATATTAATTTAGTATAAAAGTTGACACTCAGTGTTTGATTTTGTTTTATCAGCTCATTAAACCTTTTTAACTCTACTTCATACACATTTATTTCCCTAAAGAAGAGAAATCCTTGCTAGTTTTCCAAGGCTGTCTTCATGTAGCATAATAACCAATCACACAGGAGTGTCAGCACTACTAATGCTTCATTCAGCTTCATTTTAATAACCTTTGGAAAGACCATGTAACACAAAGTTTTGAGTCTATGCTAAGCTTACATTTTTGTTTTCCTTGAACACTATGTAAATTCGTGAGATCTTTTCTCCAAAGGCATTTAAAATCTGATAAAACATTGTCAACATTATGCCTTTTTCCAGCTAAAATTTCTATATACTTTTGAGCAATTCTCCTAGAAATACACTACTGTGCCTCTGGCTTCAATCAATGAGCATCACTTGTCCCTGCTGTTACTTTGGTGCTTATGGAAAACTGCATTCTAGCAGCCAGCCACCTGCACTGTTAGGAATCTCTGCTCAGTGAATTGAAAAGCTTTGTGGAGTTTAAATTATGATTTATAAAAGAATAAAAAATGGGCAAATAAATAGCATTGTTTTGTTTACTACTCAAAGGAACTCATTGCACGTGATCATTCTGGATTTTTTCAATACACAAATTATGCATTTTCTAAGACATGTTGATCTGAACAGTAAAAATTGTATCTTCATCCCTGTGAAAATTCTAAAAGGCATGCTTGATCTGAAGTGATTTTTTTTCTTGCCACTGAGGATCTATATCATTTTAGGAATTTATCTATTGCAATATTATGCATAATGTCATTTAAGTATATAAAAAAAAAAGTTGTTTTGCAACACCTTATGGTACATACTTGTAAAATAAGGAAGTGGAGATGGTGAGAAAGGGTAGAATAGGACCCACAAAGATGGTTTAATAATACAGTAGGAGAAAGGGTTTAAAGAGGGATATCAGACTAGGAATCCAGCCTTCCATTAGCTCATTATTCACAAAGTTAGAGTAATGTTAAGTAAAATGATACAGGTTGCTGCTGAATTCAGTCTTGATATTTTTATTCCTAAACTTCTTAACTGTGTTGTAGTTGCATGTCCATCAGAAAGCATCCCAGCTGGCTATGAAAGCTAAAAGAACAATTTTATATCATCCCACTTCCACATCATATCACTTTTTATGAACCATTTGAGTGTCCTCAAAAAAACCCCCTGTGCATTTAGGAAGCAGACAAAGTATTGCTGTGTCACGGGATGCTGTGAAAGGGCTCCCATTCCCAGCTGTTCTGTGCTGCTTGCTGCTTTCATACAGCACTCCAGTGACTGCAAGCCTTCTCACCTGAACAGCAATAATGAGTTCGGAGCCTACAATGACGTAGGTACCAGCTTTGGTTTCCCCCAGATGCTCTGAATGGCAGATTATCTTTTACTATTTGGCTGGTCACAGTAGCATCAGTCAGCGTAACTTCACAATGAGCTTTTGGTTTTATTACCCCACAACTTTTGTCATCTTGTCTCCATCTTCCAGTGAACTCATTTCAGTTCTGAATAGCAGAGGCACCTGGTGCAAACACACCCACACGCTCTCCCTGCCCCTCAGCCTTGGCAGAGCAGGGGGAGGAAAAGCAGGGCAGTAACAGCTTCACCACAAAGGTAGGTTTGTTCCAGGGCAGTGGAACACCAGGAACCATGATCCTATTGACTGCATCCTCTTTAAAAGGCAGGGGTACTGCCAAGTGCCAGGACCAGAAGGAAGTCTTTGGTACTTAAACCTGGGACTAGCAGATGTTCCAGCCCTACCTACCTCAAGAGAAAAAGATTTCATGAGGCTTCCCATACAGTTACGTGCTGCAAACTTTCAAGTGAGGTTCTGCCCCACAAATTGTCCATGTTTGACACCACAAATACAGTGGAGTCATGCAAAAATTCGGCTCAGATTTCCAGCATCTCATGAGAGCCAGGAACCTGCTGCATCAAGTACTACAATCTGTGCCTTTGCAGAAGACTGTGAAATGCAGATCTAGGTGATCCAGCTTGAGGTTGTTTACTTTGGTGATACTAACCTTCCTTGTTAGCTGTGTGCCACGCCATCCCCCTGCCCTGTCCTTGGCACACTCTGAACGCAGAAACGCTCCTCTGCTTGGAGCAAATGGTCAGCAGTAATGGTTGAAAACCCGGAGGCTCGATTTAATGGACTTTATTTGCTCTAGATAATTTAGCTGGTGCCTGGCTGTCTTAAATCAAAGCTACTGCAGCAGCGGGGGTTATTTTCCCTTCTGATGCTGTTAAAATGTGCCTCCCAGCTTTGCCACTAGCACTGCTCAGGAAGGAAATCCCCAACCATCGCCAAGCCTGGGCAAACACTAGGGGAGCGCACGACACTGCTGTCATTTAAAGCAAGAGGACTAATCCGTATTTGAGGATGGCAATTTTAGAGCATAGGCATCAAGCACAAAGCACACCAAGCCATGGCCCTGGACAGTCTTTCAGCACTGATACACAGTAACTTTTGAACACAGGCAGGGCTGATGGCAAAGCAGAGCACCTGAAGAGCTCCTGGCTTCCCCTTGCCATTAACTACGCTACCAAAGATCTGTCAGAGAAAATTCTCTCTACAGCTGCAATATAAATACTTTTAATTACAAACTGGCTATAAAACAGACACCTCAGTAAACTCCTGCTCTGCACTCCCATTTGTTCTTTCATTTGTTCACTAATGTGAAAGCCAAAGGCAAACAGCGTCCTTACAGCCTTTGCAGGGGCTGTTGTATTTGTACCACCCATTTGTCTAAAACATAATACAAAGATACTCCTTCCATTACCAAAACACAAGTGCAACAACAAAAAACTTGCAGTTAACACAGCAGCCTTGTTTGAATTTTGAAGAATCAGTCTGAAGGAACTCGGTCTGTGACAAGTTGCATGCAGTTTAAACTGAATGTTGTGTTCTTCACATCATCAACACAGTGCATGCTGCTCTCGCATTGAAACACCCAACATCATTAAAGAAAATATTCCACATTACTCATAGATATAAAAACATCAGATTGTAAACTATAACCTTCATTTCATTATTATTATTACTGAGGTACAGAGTATGTTCCCAAACCTGAGAGTAACTGGTGACATTGCCAAGTCAAAAGCATCACAATGCTGACCCCATATGCTGACAAGCTGCCATGTGGACACCATTTGTTTCTTGATCACAACATTCAGTTTTAAAACTATTAAGACTAAAGCTGAAAAGCTGGGCTGAACCAAGATTTTTGGTTTGCAGTCCCAAGTTAGAAAGATGATCCTGTAAGAAAACACGTTGAAATAATTCAAGACCACTTTGTGTTCTTCACAGCACTAAAAGAATGTGATGCCAACGCATTTTAGATTGTAAGTCATTTGACAATACACACTTTATTCTGATACAAAATTGAAATATTTTAACAAATTTCAATCCATTATGGACTATACTGAAATTTTATATTTCCATGCTATTTTAACTTGTTTAACCACAAGTTCTAAGATGTCAGCACACTAGCACCATTGCTCTTGAAGTCTTTGCCAGTTATTATACCATTTTATTCTGTTTCCAATCTTGTGATATTATCTTCTATATGAAGGCCATTTTTTCTTCTATGGAGAAACTTGGATGGATTACTTTAGTTCAGGAAAAAGCTAATAGAGAGAGATGTCAACCTGTAGCACCCACAGCAGAAAAAGAACCATCCATCAGATACCTGAATTTCAGTGACACTCAAGATCTTACATGCTCCACACAATTTAAGATACACACACTTGTCAGAGACCACAGACTCATTTGTAAATATTCCACCTCAGTGCAGACAGTACATGAAAACATATTAATGTCTTAAACACAGGAACCAAAGACAGCACATCAGTACATCACACAATCAATGCTTGAAAAGACTAGGAACCCTAAGTATTGCAAGGATATCAAAGTTAAGATGCTGTGTTTAATTTCAGTTTTCTGTAATGGCATAGTTATCACTTCTCCATCAATCTGAGCTGCTTTTGGGGAAACCCCCTTCATTACCAGGAAGTACCATTTTTGTTATCAAGTAAATTTCTGTACAACTGCAGCTTAGGGACCAATGCTTTGTTAAGATTTGCATCTTTATCTCCATCTCCATTTACAGCTGCTATTTGCAATAGAAGCCAGTAAACAAAAACATGGCCACAAAACAACTTTCTTAATTCTTGAAAGTGCCTCTTGGACAGAGATACACTTGACCAAGTACTCCCGTAAGAATGTGTTTATTTTGGTTGAAGTTATTTTTGAAAAAATTTCGCTATAAATAACTGAAGCAAATTAGTCTAACAAGAGTGTTATAAATAAAATGTGAAAATAATTCTACCAGTGATGATCTATTTCTGTATGTGGTGCAAAAAGACCCGTCCAGAGCACAGAACAAGTCTGCAGCAATGTGGAATCCTCATGTTAAGGAAAGGTAGAGCTCTGCTCTATACACAGGCCTAGTACCAGAATGCAAACTACAAAGTTTTTGTTAAAAATCAATTTCAAAACATTTTCAAAATTTCACTGTTGAAAAAAATCCAAAGACCACCGCCAAGTGCATGAGCATTTGCCCTCACCTGAGGGGCAATGCTGTTCCCCACTACCTGTTGCTGCACAGATGCCTGTGGGAGCTCTGCCAAGCAGGGCAAAAGCAGTTTCCCACTTTCAGGTCTAAGAAAGCAAGCTTGTCACCTCAGCAACAAGCTGTCTGGCACATTACACTAAGGCAACTGTGACTCTACTGCTGCAGTTTCAGATTTTGACTCAACCTTGGCCAAGCAAAAATTTGTGTCAATGTTTTTAAAAAATATATGCAGTCATCATGAGATTTTTAATTAAATAGCTTCTGATTTTATGAAAATATCTGTATATTCCAAATTACATTTAATCGTATATTACAAAGTCAGGAATTACTTTCTGGAAGCCTACAGGCAGCAGGTAAAAAGTTTAAATACTTTAATCAGTTTGTGAACTGATTAGGCAGGTTCCATTTGACTACTTTCAGAGCAACTGAAGTAAACCAACACTAAAATAGAAATTGACTTCCTAAGAATGCACAGGCTCAGAAATGTATTGGGAAGTTTAAATAGATGCTGAAGTAACTTTACAAAAGGACCCATAACAATCACAGATGCAGAAATGGAAATAATACATGTTCCAAGAGTTAATACATGTTCCAATCTGTGTAAAATCAAGATTCCATGAGAAGTTTTTATTGCCATTCACCTGTACAAATGCCATTGTGGTTTCAGCTGGCTATCATGTGAACTATCCTGCCTGAAAGCATCCAAAATCTGAAAGGGAGCTCTTTGATTTGTGCAGGTTAAATACATCACCTGGTAAGCCAAGGTCCACTACCTAGGAGGGAAATGCCAGCTTGAACCAATGCCAAGCTCCCTCCCAGAATGGGTGCAGCAGCAGCGGGTCAGTCACACTGCTGAGAACCGAAGAATCACTTCAGTGTCACTGCCTTTCTGGCCTTCTCTGGGGCACCTCTTTCCATGANCCAGCACACTCCCCAGTAACCAAAACACATTACTTCAAAACATCAATTTGTCTTGTTGATCTCAGACACGAAGCAATTTTTTATCTGCCAGGAACAGAAGATTCTTGAATAGGAATTATGCCAGCAAGCAGCCCTCATCCAGAACAGGAAACACTGGATGACATATGCTGGAGTATTTGCTGCTTAGTACTTATGGCTTCCCTTGATATTAAAAAAAGCTGTCAAAGGAAAGCCTAGAAGGAAATAAGGGTTAAACACATTTTACTATACACTACGAATCTTACCCAGTCAGAAACCTTCATTTGAAGAGGATGTGCAAGACATTCCCCATTTTGTCAAGCAGCAGCTTCTCATTCAACCTGAAAATTAAAGAAATTACTCTTACCTTGTTTAAAAACCTCCCACCACTCTTTATAATTCATGAAAAATTTTAAAGGCAAACCTTACCTATGCTCATTGCCCTTCCTTTCAGGTCTAAATGCTAGACCTATTGATTTTGAGTCAACTCAAGTAGCTATCACTCAAGGAGGTTCCAAAAGGTGAAGAACTCTTGCTAGACTTTCTTCGATATTTCAGCTGTGATAAGCAGATTTAACTAGCCTTGGGAAAGCTGCTCACTATCAGCACAGTATCTTATTCCTTCACTTTTCTGGAAGTTGAAGCTGTTGCTCCTGCTGCCTTGTCATTCTTTAATTAGGCTGACTTCTCCATACTCAATAGGCTGCTGAAGTCCTGTCTTACGAGTCTCCTTAGCAATGTATGGATCAAGGAAGTACATCCTAGGTTCTGTAAAGCTGGCGAATCACTGTCCTCATGGCTTACACTTTTCCACGTCACAAACAACAGCTAAGCTACCCCACCCACCTACAAAGCGGTCACTTACATCCATCTCTTAAAAGGTTGCATACAGATCTTGTTCATAAAGTTTATTATGACACTATTTTTCAAAGTTAACATTGTAGTCACAGTACAGCTACAAGAGGCCCTGTTAAAAAGAACACTGTCAATACATTCTAAAAAAATTTAGAAATACCAGATCAATTGTCAGAAGGGACATCAACCCCATCCTCCAGTTGCCCCTGCAATCAGATGCAGGCCCCAGGTGCAAGTCTACACATCTTCTAGCATGGTAATGTACAAAGCAAGTCGGTAGTTGGGTGTCTCACTCCCTAGTGAGTTGTGGTTTAGTTTCCCATGTTTTCAAACTCAAATGGGTTGTTTAAAAAATGCCTTTATTGAAGTACAGCCTCCCCCCCCACCCCAAGCCCAAATGAACACGTACAACAACAGAAGCGTTCACTAAACCACCAATTCTTGCTTTAACTTTTGAGATCTTTCAGAACTCCACGGACAAGAACAAGCAGACTTTGAAATCCATTTTGGAGGCTACCATCTTGACACTGGTTCCTTGTTTTAGTGTACTGCAGTCTAAATACACTCCAATAACAGTGTTTAAATAACATGTTTAATTTTTTAACAACACACTTATTTTTCTACCACTTCTTAAAAATTATAGTTCATTCTTAATATGACTGATTATGCCTTGAGCCATTTCATACACCTTTGCAGATTCATTCCTACACTGGAATTGCGTTTACCTTATACTGCACATTGACCCAGAAGTGAAACAGGTGTGAGTAATTCCAATACATATTGCCAAGTGTCTGAGTATTTCTTTTATTCACTGGGTCCCTACTCTTCTGAGTCTGAATTGACAGCAAGCACTGGCCTGGCAATAATCAAGAGAATTCACATCAGATGAGGACAGGACAGACTGCAGTGCCTTAATTTGGAGGTCAGAAGTGAGAATTAAGTACAATTTCTAGTCACATGTACTGGTCAGATTTTCTACTCCACTGCACCACATCCGGTTGTAGCACACTATCATTCTGCCTGTGGAAACTCGGGGCTGTACCACTCTATGTCATGGGAGTGTTTCTAGTCAGTAAAATACAACTAGATCATGTTTTATCTTTGAGCTCTCAGCTGAGCGCACACATCTGCCAGGGAAACAGCTCAAGAACTCTACTTAAGAGCCCATGGGGAATGGGCTTTTGGAACGCATTACCTGGGACTGTCAGTGATTACACCTGCGCTACCCTTGGCTCCCAGTCAGAAGAATGTGTCCAGAAAATTGCCTAGGGTGCATGCAAGAAAGTATATAGCCATTAAATTATTGAGGAACATACCTATTACTCTCACTATGACGCCTCATTTAATTGAAACAGTGCAGTCTGGTGCGAGGGAGAAGAAAATGGGGACAAAGGAGATGAAAATTCCAAGCCACCCTCCCCAAAGTATAGTTTTATTGAAACAGAATCATTGTATATCCCAAGGAAACAGGCACTTGATTCCCCGCACCTTAACTTCTCGGGAATTACAGTAAATATAAAGGTAAAAAGCAAATTTCTTTTTCTCTTCACCCAAGACTTAAACAACTTCAGTTATCCCTTATGCATCTCAAATGAGACGGGAGACAGCTTTCATGTGTCTAAAGTTGGTCTTGTTAAAATATTTATCATGCCTTATTTTCTTGAAGCGCTAGTACTAATACAGAACTACAAATTAAAAAAATATGCACAAACCAAAAAGTAATTTGAAATTTTCATTAAGGTAAAGCTTAGTTCTATGATTCACAAACACTAAATTGAGTAACTCAATCCTAGTTATACATCTAAACAAACTATAATGCAACATACAGATGTTTTCCCTCTGTATGCCTATGTAACTCATGTCAATGACAGTTACGTATATACACTGAGACTAGACCCCTTAAGACTGCAAATCAATAGGTGTTTCTATTGTTAACTTTAAATTAATACAAAATAGTAATTGAGAAATGCATTTATCTTCTCTATTAACTAACAAGGAAACACCCTAAACTACATTTCATTTCCGTTATAGAGTTCTCTGTACTAAATGTGGAAAAACTGAACTACACAAATATTGAAAAGTTAAAAATTCATTGATTTGTTTATTCCTGATACCACTACCACAATTTACAGGGCAATATACCTGATGTAATGGGAAAATAAAAAGAAAAAAGAAAGACAAAGCTACAACAGAGAAAGACCTCAGGAATGTACATCTAATCGACACTACATTGCATGAATCAATAGCTGCGCTTTTTGCAAACTGTGGCTATGACAGTCCTGATCAAGAAGGGTTTCCTGTTTAAGCTGCAGTAACTTTTCTGACTATGGATCATCGTTCCTTCTGTGGCAGATTTTACAGTTCCTCTAATTCATTTGGGACGACTGTCTCAAAGTAACCTGCAGCTTTCCTGACAACTCCTCGCTCTCTCTCCTGCTAAGAACTGTAGCCTGTTGAATACAGGATAAGAAAATTATTACTCTCAGTGAACAGTTGTACATCATTAATCATCATTATAAATATGCATTACACCTACCCTTTTTCTGGTAGCATTTTTAGAATCTTCTACCACCATAGCCCCCACTTCCACTTCCAGATCCATAACCACCTAAAAAACCAGTGTGTATACTGAAATACATGAAAACAAAGGATTTTAACTCAAAAAATATTTTCTGTACAAAATCATACTTACCACCATAGGGACTGCCTGAACTTCTGCCACCAAAGCTGCCACCACCCTTCATGGGACCATAGTTAGACTGCTGTTGTCCACTGTAATTGCCAAAATCGTTGTAGTTTCCACTTCCACCATAATTACCTGAAACAAGTAATTTATAAAGCCATGTTTGTTGAACACTGAAGTTCACCAAATTTTGATATCCAATGTAAAAATAAATTGTAGCAGTTTAGAACAATTTAAAAGGAAGTTCATGTATTTTGATGCTACCTCTATGCAAAATGGATAAGTAATGGAAGACCCTTGGTATTTTTACGATTAGAAATTGATATTTTATCAAAGATGAAATACATCACATTATAAGCACACGCGAGTAGGCAATTTTATGTTAACCCAATAAGCCAAATTAAGGCACCCAAAGTCAGAAAAGCATGGGTTTCACCATCATTCTTCTACTGCACAACTTTGCACGTATGACAATAACATAAATTACAACTTAACTTACTCCAACGAAAGACAACTGTAATGACATGCTGCATACATAGATAAGAAAGTATAGTAAGTATACAGCAGTTATTGTAGTTTAACTCCCCGAATTCGGGGCAAACAATAAAAAAAACCTTAGAAAAATCTGTATTTATAGTCTTCACAAAGGACGATATGATCTACATGTTGTGAACTGGTATCCGAGGACAACATACTTGAAATGGTCAAAACTGTTAAAATTCCTGTACTCTGCCTCCACGCAGATTCATAGCCAAAGCTTTTTGAAAATTAAATCCCTGGCAAAACAACATTGTACTTTATCAAAGCTGATCCACATGGAAAAGAACTTTCTTTATGCAACATGGCCTTCTCCATTAAAACCTACTCAAATAACCCATTTTATGCATTACCATATTTTAGGCATTATGAAATGAAACCTAAGAACCACGTATGTCGAAATAAAGCTGGAATCTTACCACCACCAAAATTTCCTCCTTCATTGTAGCCATCATATCCTCCTCCTCCACCTCCATATCCACCACCTGGGTTTCCATATCCTGGTCCTCCACCACCACCATAACCTCCTCTGCTGCCATAGCCAGGACCACCTCCATAGTTGCCACCTTTGAATAAAAGAAGAATCAAACTTTACACATCAAAGCTAAATACCAGTAAGGAAAGATCCATTTAACAAAAAACCCTAAACCAACACACTTGAGCAACAGAAATGTCCTACGGCACTTTCCCTGTATTATATTCATTGTGGTTGCATAAGTTATCTAAACTATTTAATTGAAAAAAAACAAACAACAACCCATGCTTATAAAATCAGGACCTAAGTAATTAATGACATGCTACTTCTCTCATCCATTTTAGCCTTTTGCTAATTTCTGCATTTACCTTCAGATGCATTTTGGATACTCATCCTAATTGCATCATGAAAAAGATACTACTGAACCACAAGAAGAAGTCTTAAGAGCTGACTGAAAAATTTCTGGTATGACAGTTGATTACTGCTTTATTCAGTTTTAGTCATCTCAACTGACATCAGAATCTTCACTTAGTTCTCAAGAATAAACAGCTCCCTCAAGACCTTGTCATATGAGATTTTTTTAACGGGTAAATACAGACGAGTATTTTTCTCACCCATTATTTTGTGGGGAGAACAAAAAAAGTTACACTCTTCACAGCTCTACAATGTCAACATTTTATTTTCATTATTGCTATTATCATATTATCACCAAAATACACTTTGCTTCCAAGGTGAAGGCAAGACTTACAGCTGGTTCTAACATTGGGGGGAAAAGGAAGTGAACAATACACTTACCGTCACCAAATCCATTGTATCCGTCACCACCCCCAAAGCTTCCTCTGCTCCCACCACCGCCACCACCACCCCCATAGCCTCCTAGAACACAAAACAGATGAGAGTGTTTTCCTGAACACACATGTTAAGTGTTTAAGCCAATTGACACAGGAAATTAAAAAAAAAAAAAAAAAAAATGTAAACCACATTCTATACTAGTATTCCAGGCATTTACCTCTTCCACCAAAGTTTCCTCCTCGGCCAAAATTCCCTCCACCGCCTCCAAAGTTTCCACGGCCCATGAAGTTGCCTGAGCCACCCCCACGACCTACAAAATATTTCACTTGAATTACATTAATTGAAAACCTGTTACACAAAATAACTATGCATAACTACAACTCACCTCTCTGAGAGCTAGCAGTCTGCATCTCTTGTTTTGAGAGTGCTTTTTTCACTTCACAGTTGTGTCCATTTATAGTATGGTATTTCTGAACTACAGAAAGTAGTGAAACAGGAAAGTTAGAAAATCACATCACAGCAACGTCCTGTAAAATTCTCATAGAAAGCTACTGTAACGCATGAGCATGCTTTGAAAGTAACATTAAATCAACCCCATCCCATACAACAGCAAAGCAGCTGATTATGCAAACATCTCATTTCACACACTGCTGTTCTGAAATCTTATATGAACACTTTTATCCCGTAAGTCATTTCTCACTAAAGAGGTTACCTACCAACGATTTTATCAACTGTATCATGATCATCAAAAGTTACAAAAGCGAAGCCTCTTTTCTTTCCACTCTGCCTGTCTTCCATGACTTCTATGGTTTCAATCTTGCCATATTTTTCAAAGTACTCCCTTAAATTATATTCTTCTGTATCTTCTTTAATTCCACCAACAAATATTTTCTTTACTGTGAGGTGTGCCCCAGGCTTTACAGAATCCTGCAATACCAAAAATGACATTCAGTGCTTTAAAGTATTAGGTGAAGATTAGGGTATACAGTTAACTGGAACACTAACTCACCTCCCTTGAAACGGCTCTCTTTGGTTCAACCACGCGTCCATCAACCTTATGTGGTCGAGCGCTCATGGCAGCATCCACCTCCTCCACACAGGAGTAAGTCACAAAGCCAAAGCCTCTGGAACGTTTTGTTTGTGGGTCTCTCATCACCTGCAAACACACAAGGAGACACTCTGCATTTCTGTGCTACTGTAAGTACCTAACCCTTTCAAAAGCACAAACTAGTAGTAGAGACTTTACCACACAGTCCGTGAGTGTGCCCCATTTCTCGAAGTGCTCTCTCAAGCTATCATCTGTTGTTTCAAAGCTCAGACCTCCAATGAACAGCTTTCTCAACTGCTCTGGCTCCTTTGGCTCATGGCCCTACAAAATCAAGAAATTGAAAACATATTTTGAATACAAATCACAGAATTAAAATTTCACTGAATTATTAGAAATTATCTGTGCACATTATAACTATAAATACGTGAAATACATTTACATAAAAACAATGACTTCTAATGGGTTTAGACAGCAGCATAGTAAACACTTAATGAGGTGTGATTTTAATTAGAACACTAACTAACAACTTAAAAAGTGCTAAAATGCCATCAGTAAAGGGATTTCAATATACTAGGTAACTTGGTTGCTCCCCACCACCCCGAAGTGCATTCATTCTGTGCCTGAGTTGCAGATCACACTGTAGGGACTGGGGATGACGCACTGTTAAATAAGGTAAGTTCTAACACTTTATGAAGCATAATTATGCAGAACTACAAAAATTTAAGGATGCGGTATACAAGAAAAAATGGTTCCTGCTCAGACTGAGCGTCTACTCTTTGGGGATGTCCATTTTGAAAGGTTACTTTTACGCATTTTAGGAAATGTATTAATTCTAAATTCCTTAAAATTACAGATTTTGTACTTGGCTAATTTTATGACAAGAGTACACATAAGCAAGAAAGTACAAGTATATATGGGGATTTTAGTGTTATGGGAAATACCTCTCAAATGTGAAGCAACGCGGACCTGTGTCTTCCAGACAAAAAAATGCCATGAGTAACAACTCATCAATGACCAGCAGTGGGTACAACTACCGGAATAAGATGGGTAATTTGGCAAGCATCACAGAACAAACAAGTTGAATAGCTCTTGGTAACACTGCCTATACATGACCAGTCACATTTTCAAAGGTGCAAATCTGCAGAGCCCAGTTTTCTATCACATGACTGAAATGGACTTAAGAGTACTATTGTGTTTCTGCTCTGTTTCAGTGCTGCACTTTTTTTAGTAGGCAGGGAGTTTCCCTGCACATTTGACAAGGACTTTACAGAAAACTGTTTTACAACTCCTATTGTCAGAGAAGTGTTACAAAAAGCAACCAGATTAAAATCTCGTTTAGCAACTGGGTATTTCTGTGCATGTAAAAACACTCCACAAGGTGCTGGCCAGCTATGCTGTGTATGACTTTAGTTCTGCAGCATCAATATTCAACAGGCTTCACTGTTCCTGCTGCAGGGCATTAAAGCAGACTAGATGCAGGATTATCCTGAGAGTTGAACTATGTAACACCAGCCACAGACTTCTACCTGTAGACATTTTGCTTCAAATCTGAAGTGCTTTAACTTCTGCCATGCTGCTAGGGTTGGCCAGGAAAGCTTAAGCCCCTTTGAGTGAGAGTTTCCGAATTACACAGTGCTTTAGCAAATCACTGGTACTACAAGAAACAGTAACTAAGATTATGAAAAGCTGTCTGGGAATCCCTGCCCTTACACCTGGTGAATTTTGTGAGAAAGAACCCCAGCATTCTCAGCAACAGCTTTCTATTTAAGGCTTTGTTATCTCAGGATCATCATACAAATCATCAACAGTCAATGGTCCCATGACTACAAAGTAAAGCTTCTAGTGTCTTCTAAGAGGTCCAGACTACAAAGGTATAAGAAAAAAACCCAACTCCCTTCTCACTACATGTAAACTGCTTATTTTATAGGATTACACACCCACTGCATACAGAAACTGCTTTAGGTCAAGTGTTATTTGTTGCCAATTGCAATTTTTAAAAAAATCTACTGACAATTTTTAGTTGGCTTATGTTAAAGGTGGGAACAATAAGTGTTTCAAACTCTTCTACACATATTGAAAGAAATTTATTATCTGAAACTGTAGAGTTTAGATTCCTCCAAAATCAGAAACCTACATAAGGAAAAACTGGACAGACTTTTTACAGTTCTCTGATATTCCCTGAGGCTACAAGCGTTTTCAGCTAACAACTCAAGAGTGCTTTTACCTTAAAAGAATCATGAGAGAACTTTTCAGATAAGGAAAAGTAAAGTTCTTTTCTACTTTTTGTTATTATGTGCATGTGAACTGCTGTTCTCATACAGCAGGAAGAACACTTGCTGTTACAGCTTCTCTGTTCTACTGGAGAGAAATTATCCTCAGGACACACACATGTTATAGGAACTCTGCAAAAATAGAAGGCAACGTTTTCTTAGAGAATTGGGGATTATTTTTTTAGGCAGTTTGTTCTCACTCGAGTTTTTAGGCTGCTGTCCTCAATCACACAAGATGCTGTTTCTCAGTTGTTCTGCTGCAAGTTATTTCCAACAGCAGTCTCTCCTGGTCAGAAAATCCTGCACAACACATCCCTCCCTTAGTGTAACTACCACCCTGCTCTATCAGAATCAGCAGGCTGCCTTCTGCTCAGCTGACACGGCAGGCCCGCACGCCATTTTGCAGCACTCCCTTGGTGGGGGCAGAGAGAACAGCTGTAAGAACGCCCAGCCTGCCTTTAGTCGGCAAGACACCGTTTCTCCCCCTAAGCTCTGAGGAAGGGCTTCCATACACACTAAAAAGCTCTACGGAGGCGGAGAACTTTACTTCTGCCCCGAATTTGGCCTTCCCCCCTACAGCTCAGGCTCTGCGCGGGCCCGGCCGCCTCCATTTTGTGCTCAGCCGCGTCCGCCGCGCCGCCAATATGGAGCCGAGGGCGGGGCACGCGGGCCGGCGCCGCAGTGGCGCCATGGGCGGGGCCCGGGCGGCAAGGCCCAGGGAGAGGCCGCGCTGCGGGACCCGCAGGCCCTCCGCTCACCTCCTGCTGCCAGCAAAACCCAACCCCTGCCTCCCGGCCCTACTGAAACCCCAGAACACTCGGCGCACTCTAACTGTACCTCTCGCCTAACCGGGGAAGAGAAGATGGTAGCTAGAACCCCTTGGGATTCCTGCAAAAATCCTCCCGACACCTTTTGACAACGCTGCTGCAGACACTATTGCTTCTATCCTGAGGTTGCCATCAATTGAAATTTCCTATAGCAGGGGTTTTGAAGCATCAGCCTTTTGGAGCTGCAGTATTTCTCTCTAAAGGCACAGTTTTGCGGTGGAGCCCTCCCATGCATTCTACCTCTGAGCAGCAGCAAGTGTCCAAAAAATGCCTGTCACCACACCTACACTCAGCTGGGGCTAAACCTGAGACCACCCTGTCCCCTGGGCACTACAGTCCTAGACTGTCTTCTGAAACAGGAAAGCTTACAGGCAACTGGTGCCTCAGCAACTTTCCCTGTGAAACGTTCTCTAGAAACTCAGCAGGTTCTAAGATCATTGCAGGGCAATCTACTTTTGTGAACTACAAGAGCTTATTTAGTATGCAGCTGATCGACCCCAGTTACACTCAATCCAAAGTCTGAATGAGTGCGAGAGTTTCAACATTCCTTCTAGAAGGACTTTACACACCATACTTCAATACAAAATAACCATACACTACCAGACACATGCAACTCGGACAAGGTTTGTTCGTAATTCAAGTGTATAGGCCCTCCCACATTGCAGTAGTGTATCATTCCAGAAAAACGTTGGTTTGAACTAGCTAAAATATTCAGGCAACCTGAAAAAGTAATGTTAGAAAGCAAACAAATCCATATAAACGAAGAGAAAATGCCTCTGTTATAAGCTATAGAAGCATATTTAATACCCTTTTTTGCTGATATTAAAATTATTTACTGAAGGGTATTACAAACTTTCCCCCCTCCCACACCCTACCCCAAAGTAACTAGCTCCCATCCTCCCAGAAACAGCCCCAACATCTTCTCTATACTACGCACCTTATTCAGTCTACGGTATTTCTGCTAGAAGCAAAAGAAAACAGTTATTTTTACTTAGTACAGCTCGCTTTCATTTGCAGTGACTATCAGGCAACCATTTTTTTATTTAAAAAAAAAAAAAAAAGGAAAAAAAATAGGAACCTGTCTTCATTCCCACTAAAAACAGGACTTTGAAGGTAGGAAGTAATCAAGTTCCTGCTGATACTCTGAGGATGCACGAATTTCTTAATAATTACACCTTCCTTTAATCAGAAACATATATTTAATCAGTTTTGTTATAACAGAAAACTAGACAAGCAGAATTTCCCCATTATGCTTAACACCCCACCCCTTAAAATTGTAAGTAATAAACTGCGATTTAAAGTTACTCTGCTAATACGGGGATGAAGAAGGTAGAAAAAAAAAGATATTAATATATCAGATAGAAATGGTTAACTTGCGTTTTTTTCCATTTTTTCCCCTTAAAACTACTTTTTTTAAAATAAAAAAACCCATGCTCTCACCTGTGAGGATCGTCTTCCTTTCCTCTTGTAGTCTTCCACTTCTCTCTCTTCCTTAATAGCAGCCATTTTGTAAGGGTACTCTAACTCGGCCTTTCTTTTAGATCTAGGAAACCTAGAAAACAGGTTGGGTAAGTCAGTACTTACCCCAGTTCCTGTGACACAGGGCCTTCTCCGGCTGCAATGCACAGGTGTGGCTTTACAGGAAGAAACAGGTGAAAGTAGAAAAAAAAATCCCTGAAGTATTTAAAAGGGTAGAATAAAAAGCCTCAGCCTATAAAAAGAAATGTAAAAGAACATCCGCTATCCTAGTCAAGCTCATTTTACAACTGCTGGAATAACTAGGTGCAAACTAACGCTACAGTCTGTAGCAAACCGTTATCTATTACTGTCTTACAAAATGATTGTGAATACGACTGATACACAGCAAGTAAATTCTTCCTTCAATACCCAAACCACCCACTACATAAATTCTGCTTCTATGGATTTTAAACCCCAAACCATGTAACATTTTTCAAATACTGCTTATTAGAACTTTCTGATGTGTAACCTCTTGTAATCAGCTATCCAGCAGAGAGGAACACTAGAGGATGTATTTTCCACTAAGAGTGCTGCACTAACCCTTTACTGACGCTCCCTTGCAACATCAAGAAGTTCAACAGCTGATCCTCAGTCTATAGCATTAAGCATCTGCATTACTTTTGCTTCCATATTACGTATTTGATTACTACCCTGTACCATGTAATGTATGTATCATTATGAATAGGTAATCATTACAAATAGCAGTTTACAAGGTAAACTCAGTGGATGAGCCCAAACATTTAAACAAAAAAGTAACGTTCCCTTTGGCCTTTTTTCTATAAAATTTTTTAAGATCATTCAGTTTGTCTTAGTATTAATGTATTGGTATCTGGCCAATATTCACTACTACTTTGGATGCTTCTTGAAGCTTTATTACAGTAGCCAAAATGCAATACTGTTAACTACATTTAACATACTTCAGTAAAAACTACACTTATGCTGCATTTAAAAGCATAGATATGGTTTTGTTTGTTTGGATAGTGGGGGTTTTTTTCCAAAGTTTTCTTCCTGCAAATTTTGCTCCTGCATACGGAAGGCAAGCAGGTCTCCACTAGTGAGCAATATGTGCTGTTATTCAAAGTGGAAATTCTTAAATATAATTTCATGTTAAAATCTGGTTTCAAATTAAACTCAACTGTGAAATCATGAGTATCATGGTTTAATGCATTAAGAATTTTAAAGGTTTTATTTACTAAGTAACATCAAAGTGTCTGTATTATGTTCAGTTCCTCTCTACACAATGTTAAACCTGCTCTTGAAATCCTTTAAATCAAACATCAGTTTGGCTTAAGAGGTATTAGGATATGAAGTGCTTTAACCGAGCTGTTCAGTTTTTTAAGTCATATAAGGGAGATATGAAAGAGAACACTTCAGGGGCTTTCTACAAGCAAGCTGTATAGCAAAATAGGACTTTAGGAATTGTTAGGGAGGAAAGGGATAAGCTTATTTAAATACTTTTTCAAAGTAATGGAAAGTATGCAATGTCTTTCTGAAGTTGTCACATGCTGCTTTAGCCAGCGAGGCTCCACACTGGCCAACATAAAGCTCCTGGGCATGGTCTCTGCCCCAATGGCCTCTGAAGGCATTGAGGGTTTAAAAAGGGAGTTGTCTTCTTGCTAATGCACACCATCAACTGAGGCGAACATAGCCCTGCTCAGAACCATTCCTAGTCTGCCTTACAGAAAGTTGTTAAGGCTGACAGAACTAGATTCTTATCACCAACAAAATACTCTAACTCGGAATAAAAATATTCAGAACACTTTTATTGTTAAATGCTAATTAAACTAGCACTGAGCAATTACTGCAACTTAACTACAGAACTTAAAGCAGTCTCCAAGGAAATGTGTTAAGTTATAACGATAAAAAAGTCACCAGGACATGTCTCATTACTTGTAATGCTGGCTGCTCCATCGCTTACAGGAGAAAAGAAGCTAACAGAGACAAACCAGACATTACGAAGATGGAAGTTCACCCATTCAATCAGAGAATACTATGCAAATACATTGGTCTTTTCAGTCTGTAAGCAACAGAAGTTGGACCTAAAGTGTGTAGGTGTTCTACCAAACCTAGAAGTCAAAGCAGGAAAAAACTGATTCTCAGCTCTAAGTGTGTTGGCAGTGTATTCCCAACACCAATAGGAACATGTGCCTGGAAAAACACCCAAGGTATTAGGCTTAATACCTGATAGGTTTCCAAGCTTTACTGAAGCATGTTCAAATGCTTTGAACACATCACCACTCGCAGTTATTAAACCCTGAAACAGCTAAAACAATTGCTTACATGAAAGTTATTTTTAGGTACTTTGCTAAGTGATCCACTTTCTTCTGTTTTTAATATAAGAACAGAAACTAGCGTGACCTGCTGGTTTCTCTGATCTTAATTTTTTTAAGTTTCAGCTTTTAATGAAGAGAGCAAAGATAAAAACCACCACACACAAAAAAATGCACTATTTTTGCTTGCCATACTCTGAAACACTTGAGCTAAAAAACCTTAAGTTTTGAGGGAAGAAAAGCAAGGGGAGAGTATCGTGACTATTTCCCTCCAAGTAGTGCGGGGATGATTCCCTCTACGTTTGTGCAAGACTGCTTCTTCGTGTTGCCCACCAGGATCATGGCAGGATGCCATCGACTGTCGTGGGTCTTTTGCATGTGTAACTGGGGGAGTGGGGAAAAGGAAGAGAACTCTTCACTTTTCTTTCCCCCACCTCCCCGGGCAGCAAAGGCTTCCGACACATTTTAACTCCCTCTGGGCAGGGGTGAGAGATACTAGGGAGGTGCTGCAACGTGTAGCAGCATTCCTGTGCGAGAAGCACCGTAATGCACTAAACGATCTTAATGCTTACGAGACAACTGAGTGTGTGGAGAGTGTATCAAAGAATATCCCTGCCGCACTACTCCGGGTAGCTTACACTAAAGAGAGGGGGGGGCTGGGGGGGGG
>VWZT01003215.1:15005-27320 GCA_013397055.1 Pachycephala philippinensis | reverse complement strand
TTTGTTTTATTCCCGAATTAGGTACATTCATTTATAACAAGTTCAAGCAGTGAGCCAAACATGTTCTAATGTTAGAAGTGTTTTTGTTTCATGATTCTTGTTTGTATAAAACAAAAAAGAAGGAATTATGGGGAAGAGAGGGGATGGAATTGAACTGCGTGCTGTGGGATGTGCCTGCAGAATGCCATGACAGGACAAAGAAGCACATGGCAGCGCAAAGGAGCACATGGCAGCACAGAGAGGCTTGTCTCTGCTGGGCCCCAGGGGAGGAGCCTGCCGGGGGCTGACAGGCAGGTGGCCCAATAGAAAGACACTCAGAAGGTGTGCTGCTGACATGGCAATGTGTGATAGGTTGTGTAAGTCTATAAAACCAACTTGCTCTTTGAATAAAGCAATTCAGATTCCCTGCCAGTCTGAGTCCATGCCACAATCACCAACACATGGGCATTGCCTTCAGAGATGGGGCCAGGGAGTCTAGTATGGGAATGTACATGTAGGATATAATACCTTTTCGTACCCAACTGCACTACAAAACATAAATGTAATAATAAAGAAAAAAGCAATGGGTTAGTTACCTCTTTGATATAAGCTTCTTCTATTCTTGTCACTATACCTTCAACATATGCAGTCAGTAACAATGTTAAGCTTAATTCTGAAATTTTTGAAAAGCCCTAACCACAGTTGCTAATTCTACTAGCTATGAAGAACCATGAACTGTGGCATTTAGGTAAAACCTTATAAAATGAAGGCCTTGTTGCCTTTGTAAAATCATGGCTCAGGCCTGTTACTTCAGCTAGAGGAGGACTGTGGGAAAGAGGCATAGCTGAGTTACAGTTAGAAAAACATGCTGCGTGATTATCGTGTGTTCAGTTAATGGTGTGTGGTGATTGGTTAAATCAAGTCTGTTGTGCTTTAAAACTATGTAAACACTAAGAAACTATAAAAAGACGCTGCGTGTTATTAAAAGAGACCTTTTGCCTGGAGCTGTCTGCAAAGCTCGTGTGTTGCATGCCCAGCACAGTAGCGACAATAAACTACTTCTATGCCTTGTAGCCCCTGACCTTTGCTATACTATTACAGACCTCCCAGTCTTTCCAAAGCCATCTGTAAACACTGTGCGGGCACTGGCAATTGGAATTAGGCAACAGTAACATTTTTCAATAAAATTCAACTGAGATACGCTGTTCAACAAAGTAATTGACCATAAAACCCTTGCAGTGAGTGTTGCTGCAGCCAATCTAAATAATTTTGGGTGATGGGTAAGTAGATAACAGAGGGATCAGCACCATGAAGTTGCAGCAGATGCTGTTGACCTCTCTGTATTGACAGTGAAATCAGTTCAATGTGGGAAACAACGGGTTTTCCAAATTGATGCGGCAAAAAAAATCCACTCTAAAATAACAAGAGGGTCCTTTTGAGCATCATCCCATTAGGCCAACAAAGCGTATGGCTGATAAGGGGCATCGATAAGATAAAAATTTACAGGGATACCATCAACTTTTCTATGAGCCTGTCGAGCACTTAGCATCAGTGTGATCTGTTCTAAGGCTTCTGTTGCTCTGGGTGTCCGGGTGCAAGGGAAAGTAAGTTCATGGTCCCCTTTCAGTAACTGGAAAAGGTGGTTGAGTTGTTCAGTTGTAATATCCAATAAAGGGTGTACCCAATTAATTGTTCCCAAGAGCTTTTGCAAATCATTGAGGGTGGACAGTCAAGATACCAACTGCAAGGGCCAGTTTGATTTAAAATTTTCCACCCTAAATATTTCCAAGCAGCTTCTTGTACCTTTTCATTTGCTAATTTCAAACCCTCTTGTTCTACTGCCTCAATAACCAATTGTTTACCCTTGCTGCTTCAGCAAGAGTGCTAGCAGCAATCAAAATATAAACAAGCTGAACGATTTGTGTCCCTTCATGAATTTGATGCAGAGGTACAGGGGTCTAAACCATTCTCTGAATCTCCCCTGTAAAATCCATGTCTATGAGCCCAGCAAGAACAAAAAACCCCTGCTTTGTGGTCGACAATCAACTAATCACAGGTGCACTGCACCACCGACCCAGCGGTCCCCAGACATCTGAAGGCAAATGGTGCACATTGCTATCCTGAAGAGTTATCATAATGGCGGAGGCCAGGTCCATGCTGGTGCCACCTGCTGTCCAGGCTTGCAAAGTGTTTGCAGGAGTGAGTGCAGCGGGGCTTGATTTGCTATCCACACATGGTTCGCATAATGCTGTCTTTTCTGGCAAGGCAGGCATACACCTCGTTCCCCAGAACCTCTTTTGTTCCAGGGGCATTCGCATCTCATCTGACCGGGCTTTCCGCACGAAAAACAAGTACTTAATCTGGAATGAACGCTCATCATAGTGAGAGCCTCCGAAAGCAAAGTCATGTTATGACCGGCATTGCTGATTCCCTGACAAGCCTTAAGCATTTCTACGACGCTGGGGGCTCACAGGGGCCATAAAATCCTTTGGCAGTTGGGGTTAGCGTTCTCCACTGCTAACTGCTTCAGCAATATTTCTCACGCGGTCACATTGTCTATCTGCTTATCTAGGGTGGCTTTTAACTTATCTAGGAACTTAATAAAAGGTTCATCAGCTGCCTGTCTTATGCTAACAAATGAGGTTGCAGCGAGACCACCGTCCAGCACTTTATGAAAGNACAAGCCTTAAGCATTTCTACGACGCTGGGGGCTCACAGGGGCCATAAAATCCTTTGGCAGTTGGGGTTAGCGTTCTCCACTGCTAACTGCTTCAGCAATATTTCTCACGCGGTCACATTGTCTATCTGCTTATCTAGGGTGGCTTTTAACTTATCTAGGAACTTAATAAAAGGTTCATCAGCTGCCTGTCTTATGCTAACAAATGAGGTTGCAGCGAGACCACCGTCCAGCACTTTATGAAAGGCCCGCAGAGCGAGCTCCTTTGACTGCCAAAGAGTTTCTGTGGGCAGCATTGTGCTTGGGGCACATTGGCCCTGCCCCGTAAGAGCTTCGGCACCAATAGGTCGCAAAACATGCTCCAGGGGTTGCTGTAAATTGTCCATAGCTTGAACAGTGCACAGCTCTCTCCACTCCAACATCCAGACGGTGAATTGTATACTTGTCAGCATAATCCGCGCTATTTGCTTAAAGTCTTGTGGTGCCAAGATATACAAGTTCACCACAGTTTCCTAAAGGCTAGTAGTGAATGGGGCGCTGATGCCATTATCCATGGCTGAGCAATGCAGCTGTTTTACGACACCATAAGGCAAGCTTTCCCATCTAGGTAGTTGTTTGGGCTGGTAGATAACTGGGAAAGCGTGCAATAAATCGGCATCTCCTTCCACAACAGCCTGTTTTCTCACCACTGCCCACCAGCCGATGGGGGGAAATATCAGGCTCCCTTCCCGGTGCAAACGGATCAGGGGACCAGGGGCCACCCAGCGGTTCTCCTCCCTCAGCCCCAGAAAACTTACTGTCAAAGTCTTGTATCTCATGCAGCAGCAGCGCAGAAGGAGCGGGCAGGGCAGGAGCGGGCGCCAAACAAGCAGGCTCCGAGAAAGTGGGTGCCAAAGAAGCGGGAGACAAAGAAGCGGGCTCCAAGAGAGCGGGTGCAGCGGGAGCAGGCGCCAAAGAAGTGGGTGCCTGAAGAGCCTGTGCGGCTGTCGCGGTGCCATTCTTCTGTTTCCAGTCTCCAGGTGCCGCATGCACCATGCACACCTCGCACACTGTCTGGTATGAACAGAAAAGCTCTGCCAGTACTCTGCCACCTTACCTAACTCGGTCCCACAAAGTGTCCCCTAAAGCATCCCATGTCCGAGGGTTAAAAACATTGGTACTATTCAAAGCTGGATAACAGTCTTTGAAATCCGTAGATTCAACTTTCCTGCCATGTATTGTAAAAATCTGTTTCAACGTCTCTGCAACATTCTTTTGTTCCTGGGATATACCACTCCCCATAGTTCTCGGCTGCATACCTTCCGTCCTGCAGAAAGGTCAATCGGCACCACAAGCTTCATTCCAGCTCCTGGACTTTGTTTACAACCACTAGTTGCCTATCAACTCCCTGTTGCAAGGCGCCATCTGATGTAATGACTAAGGCACAGACTCAGACCAGCAGGGAATCAGAGATGTTTATTCAGAGAAACAAGATAGTTTTATACACTTCTTCAAGACCCACTATTTCCTTACATGGTATTTTTCACTAAACAACCTATCACACATTGCCATGTCAGTAACATGCTTTCTTAATATCCTTAGATGGGGGTGATCACATGCAGTCCACCCGTCAGCTTCTGGCAGGCTCCTCTCCGTAGGGGTCTGCTGCGTGACACCTCCTCCCCCCAGGGTCCAGCGAAGACAAGCCTCTCTGTGCTGTCATGTGTTCCTTTGTGCTGCCACGTGCTTCTGCAGGCGTGCCCCACAGCCTGTAACCCAATTCTATCTTATCTCTCCCCACACGTATCTCTAATTAACGGCCTGTTTCGCCCACGATGGTATTTGATGAGTGATCTCTCCAGGTCCTTATCTCAACCCATGAACCCTTCATTATATTTTCTCTCCCCTGTCCTGCTGAGAAGAGGAGTGAGAGAGGGGCTTTGGTGGGTGCCTGGCATCTGGCCAGGGTCAACCCATTACATAGAGCAATGCAGAAAATTGATGCCTTTTGTTGTGACAGAGTTGGATCCATCTGCTCGATTTCAAACTTTCTGAGCCTGTTATGTGGCCCAAAAAGCACAAGCAGGGATATCAGGGGGCTTGTGAGTATCGCTGACCATCCAATACTTACTAATAAAATGAGAACTACTCCTCTCAAGCAAACTAATGACTTTCAAAGGCTCTCATGGATCCATACCTAGCAACAAGTCCCAGTTGCTAAACGTAGGTGTTTCTGGAGGATTATTCATAACAACTTTTCCAGGTGTCTCTTCTAGCTGTATCCATTAATCCTTGTAGAGTGTTTTGTACAGGGACTCGCCCTATAGCAAAGACGCAGCAGCTGTTAGAGCACAAATCCTTAGAAACTTGGAATTTTATCAACACAACTTTCCCCACCACTTCTAAGCAAAGGTCAAATGAAGAATTTAATTTTTTTCTCAATTTCAAAGATTTCATTAAAGGAAAAATGCATCTCTTTCCATAAAATACTTGTATCGTTCTTGGTTTATGTATTTTTAAATGGCTATTTTCATAATGACAAGCACAGACAGCAGGAGAATTGCTTTGATTTCTAGGAAAAGTAGTGCTCCTTGTAAAATAGATCTCTTTTTCATTGTTTTTAGCCATCCCTCTACCTTGCTTTTACTTTCTTGTTTTGTTACTAGTTGAAACAATGTCACTGGATAGCAAGGACCTGCTGGGGTTTTTTATTATTCCACTTGGATGTTCTGGACCAGTTCTAGTTTTATCCTTTCTGTAACCAGCCCCATTTGCCTGCCCAAACACTTCTAAGCTTACACAGATCCTCAGCAGATACTAAAGTCTCTGGACACTCACGCTGTCCCCAGTGATCCCTCTTGGCACATCTTCTCATTTTCACTTGACTCCAGCTTGGGTTCCTTGAACTTTTGCTCTGTTCCTCTGAACTTGGTATTGCAAAGTGTCACATTTGTGGGTGAACAGAACAGGGACAAAACACTGTACAATAAACTCTTACAAAAGACTTACTGATTGCATTCCACATGAAAATATTACATACCTGTAACTGCTCATTAACTTCTCTGCAAAAGTCACAGAAAATCATAACACCAGAGGTACAGCCATTTAGGAAACCGCCCCAGTTCATCATCAATCAGACAATAGTAAAATAAGAAGCTGAATAGCCTGAGTTCAAAGGTTTCACACAGGCAAATAACCTTTCTTGATGGAAACACAACTCAAAGGACTTCCGTTTCAACCAAGTTCATATGTTTTTTAAAAAATACACAAAAACTACCATCCTTCTGCCTTTTTTTGTGACCTTTTGTTTTCCTGGTATTAGTTCAGTTCTTGGTAAATAAGGAGTTTTCGAAAATAAAAGAAGGGGAAAGGAAATCAATATTTTTGCCCATTTAGCAGGCCTCTCACAGTTCAGTGACATTCAGGAAGCAGAGAGTAAAGAGACAAGGAATCAATGTGTAAGAGGAGACTGCAGATCATATTCAACCTGCTCAGCTAAGCAATCAATAGCTCCTCTAGCTTCTATTTTGAAATGCAAGTGAGCTGGTCAGGCTGCAATGTAAAATCAATGCTGAGTATGGATGGTCTACAATGGAAAATGCCAATTTGGTAAAACAGAAATTTTCATGGGATCATGCCCTCTTTGACAAGATTTTTTTGCCCCAGGATAGAATTTATTAAGGGGAAACACTGACACAGAGGAAAAAGCCCTGCATATCTTGATATTCTGTGCACTGCCTCAAGAACAAGCAAACTGGTTCACACTTCTACTTTCTCTTCAGTTTGGCAGGAGGACCATATCAGGATCTACACTATCACAGGTGCAGGCTATTCTCAGAAATTTGTTTCCAATTTTTTTTCCACTGCTTAGATGAGCCAGCATGAGAGCAAGAGCATTTCTGAAATCTTAAGTTTCCAAAGGAATGAAAAACTGCTGCTCATTCTCTACATAATACCAAAGAAGACAAAGTAAATTATATTTTCTTCAATGTTTTCTTGCAAGATAGCAGGACAGTCACTTCAGTTACAAAATCAAAGATCTCTGTAAGAAAAAAATTCCCTGGAGTTGGGCTATAACCGCATACATTAGTCTTTCCAGTAGATCTGCAGAGACTGCAAACCACAGGGACACTTTATCAGCAGCTTGTGGGTAAATTTTGCACATTGCTGGCTCATTAGTTACATGGCTCAAAGAAATGATCAACCTTTCCAAATCAATCAGAATAATCACCCCTCAGTGTGGGTATAAACTGCATGCCCCATGGCAGACAAGAAATCTGGGCCTCGTGTATATAGGTCACTATTGACTGCAGATCCTCCCTAGCTGCAAAATTAGGAAAACTGTGACTTGCAGAAACTTTATCTTATATTCCTTTGCCAAGTACTGCAGATATGACTTTCTTAAAACATTATGCTTGGAAAAAAACCAAACCTGCCTTCTTCTTCCTCAATAGTAAAAGTCTTCTTGTGGAGGGATTTTTACGTATTACAAAGGCCACTATCAATCTTTGAGGTGACAACCAGAGTAGATCTAAGTTATATTTGCACCCTCTCTGTGGTATAAAAAGGGTTTTAGTTTAAATGGGATTCAGGCCCAGATCACCTTTAAAATTGCAAATCTTTTGGCTGTGTCTGTGCAATACAAAGAAGAGAGATGCTCACATGACGCTGAATCTTCTAATTAAATTATTCTCTCTGTCATCACTTGTAACTTTGGATGATTTCTTATACCCCTGGGCAGTCATCCAGCAATGGACTTCCCTCCTACTCCACAACTCACTGGTCCTTTAAGGAGATATGTACTACACAATCCACCTTTATAAAACCTCCTTTTTAGTGATTCCATCAGTACACTTGCTGCTTCCAGACAAGTGATAAATATTTGATACTTCCCAAGAGAACAGGAGTGCTCACAGGCTAAAGATTTCTCTAACTGTTGATTTTAAGTTAATTTGTTTCACAAAGCAAATCTCCAGATATGAGGGGACTGTGAAAAAATACCACCTGGAGAAAAATCTGCTGAATTTGGTTTGTATGGGAAGACTCAACTAAAAGGTAAAGTTATTCTTTTTGTTGAAATGTACCCTTGACTCACCGTAACACAGAAGAGACTTCTTGTAAATGTGTGAATACTTGTGCTAATGCCCAACACATTTGGAGTCATAAAACACCACTTGTAGCAGCTTCACCTCTAACTTCATGTATATCCTTTTTAAAGATGCAAATTTGCTTTACAGACATTAAGTTTCAGTGTACTCCATATGGACAGATTAGAAGTGCTTTGCAATACACCTGTGGAGGTAAAGTTTAGGGAAACTGAGTCAGCAGGATGAGATCTTAAACTAAGCCTGCAGCATATGCTGAAAACACACCCCCTGGTCTCCAAAGTGATTCTGCACTTAAAAGCTGGCTTCTGACCTTTGCTATAATTCATCATACTTCCACTTTTTTGTCCACAGCCTCCTTCCCACTCAAATTTCATCTAAATAGCTCATCACTCACCTTGAAACATCTGCTTGGAAAATTATAATATGCCTTTTCTCTCATGGAATTACTGGCATGGATTACCCTGTTTCCATGTTACAGGAAATCCGCCATAATGTCCCACTCATTGAAGAGCCACCTGTTGCCCTGTCTTTTATGTAATTTATTTTGGTCTTCACCTGTACTCCATTTCTAAACCCCTTCCGAGTGAGAAACCCAGACATTTTTATATAGCTGACCTCCAAACCAAATGACAGCACTCAGTCAATGGTAATCATGGCAGGAGCTGTTGGGGACTTTCCTCATGCTGTGGAGCATAGAGTAAAAGTTTACTTCAGCTTCTGCTCCTTCTGAGCAGTTGGGCCCCACTGGATCCAGAAGTAGTGAAATACTTTCACACAAAATTGTTGCCAGAATCTCAGCTGAAGAGCAGTTTCCCAGAATAAAAATGGTATCACAGCACTGGGAAGGAAGGGAGGCAGACTAGTGTCAGTGCTGCTGTCCTATATGCAGTGCATGAACTAAGCTGAAAATCAATCTGACCTAAATTATTTTTAAAAAGTCTGAATTAAAATAATTATTTCAAATTAGCTGTGGGTCCTCAAACCTGGAGTCAGGAGGTGACAGTGAAGTAAAGGTTGGCTCCACCATGCAGAATCCAGGCTTTGTCAAAACTGGTTTCAGAAAGCACACGAAGTGCCTTTTGATCGCTTTTTCCTGGCTGCAACCCTCAGAGTGCCCTGCAGAACGTAATTCTTCTCTTTTGTAACCTCTTCTGCACTGTCATTCCTCAATACAATTTTTCCTTTCCCTGCCTTTCCTGCTCTGTGAGCAAATGATGTAGTTTGAAGCTGAGGAGAAGAGGTGTTTTGGCTACCATGAAAGGGAGCACTTCTGAACAGAAGAGGAGACCACAGACAGCCACACACTCCTCTGGCAGCTCCTGTGGTCCCTGCTCTGACTCCCACTGCACCATGCTGACAGGTTGCTAGCAGGGATTATGGCTCACTGCTGCACCTCCCAACCAGGTGGTAATGACACCTGGAGAAGATCCATTTAGCTTTAATAAAGAACAAAGGCTATTTTTACAAAGCTGCCTGCCTGGAGTGATATAGCAACAATTGCCAAAGAAGTCTAAGCTTATTCTAATATTTCAAACCTGTAATACTTAAACTCCAATGTTCACATGAGTGGTAGTGATATACTAGAGAGCTTTTCTTGTCCATTTGTAACACCTTCAGAGCTCTGTTGCTATTGCAGGGGAAATGAGACAAAGAATTGCAAACCACTGATCTTCCTAAAGTGCTGTCTGGTGGATATTACATGGGCTGCACAATGTCTTCTCTGAGGAAATTTCATAACTAGAGGCCAGACACAAAACAGAAGCCAGTCTTTTGACAGAGGGAAAACTGCAATTATGCTGCTGCTGACATACACATATCTGCTCATGCAACCAAAAGCAGAGCAGTTGTTCACAGCCTATCCTATCACCGTAATACATGGGACAGAAAAGACACGGGAGGTTGCTCCCATGCATGCCTTTCCCAGCCCAGTAGAAAGCTACTGATGATTTATATTGATTGAGCTGTGCAGGTTGCAATTGCACTTTTTCAGTTCCTAGATTCACAGGTTTATGGATCCCCATCACAAACCAATTTCAATAAAATCAGCAGAGGTTTATGTATCACTGCTTTACAGCACTGGCTTAGTAGAGTATAGCTGCCAGGGACAGGCCATCTGCTACACAGAAGGCATCAAAACAGAATCATTTCTAGAGAACAATTTCTGTAATAAGAGGAAAGGTAGGAAAAACTGGGAAGTAAAAGGCCTACAAAAAGGAAAGAAACAGCCAGAGTACTACTGTTCTGGCCTTTATCCAAACTAGTTTTTGTTTTGATCCTTTCAAAGGATTCTGTTTGACCCTTGTCAAGATATGTACATCAGAATCCTGTCTTTTAATTGCCAAATGTTCTCTTTCAGGTCCAGCCTTAGAGCCTGCAGAATGCAGTTGCAGAGCTTGCTGGTGCCCAGCACCAAGTCAGGGATAGCCACATCAGGGCACTTTTCCCACTTCGTCCCAGATTCTGGCTGCCATTAAGTGGCAGAACAGCACCGTTCTACACCTGAACTCCTGAACTGTCCAGTGCTCAGCTTGAGAAGCATATTGAACCCACATCCCCCCAGAAAAGCCTACAGTTCTTTCCTTGACAAGTGAGCCACCAGATGATAAGTGATTTGGCAAAGGGATCACATCCCATATGAAACTGTAGGCAGGAGAGGTAACACAGTGCTGTGATGAGGTCAACAATGCGGGGAGAGACACACAGAGCTGGCCCAAGTATAACAGAGCCCACAGAGAAGGAAAAACCTGTGAAACTGAGACAAGTATTAATATGCTCAGAGTTTATCCCAGAGGAAACTCTCCTCAGTGACAACACAGAGACAGGGCAGCACAAGGCATCCCCATCCCTGGAAGTGTTCAAAGCCAGGTTGGATGGGGCTTTGAGCAACCTGGTCTACTGGAAAATGTCCCTGCCCGGAGCAAGGGGGTTGGAACTAGATGGTCTTTAAGATCCCTTCCAACCCAGATCATTCTTTGATACTAACGCACAGAAGTGTGGTCTGTACCTTCTTTACGGGTTTTCTCAACACCCACTTTAGCAGAGAGGCTTTTTACATCCTTGCCCAGGTTTTCCAGCAGCCTGTCCCACAGACTGCTGGCCAAGCCTCTCTCTAAAGCACATCTGCACAATTTAAATTATTTTCAAAAATCTTAGAGGCAAGGGGGTTTCTGCCTTGATTTCAAGGGATCTGATCATCCAAGTGGTTTGGAGTCGTCACAAGCCCCTCTATTTATCTGCTTCCTAGAGCAATGAAAAATGGTTCCTGAAGAATACAAAACTCATTATTAATTGCAGTTTCATGTGCACTAGCAGAGATTTTGGTACCAGAATTTTTCCTAGTTCCCACTGGGTCAGAGCAGAGGCTGGTTTAAATGAAGTGATAAAATGACCATCCTGCTGAAAATTCTTTGAAACATTGTTGCTTTTTTTGGCCAGGAATGAGGAAGTATCTTTTCAGTTCAGTTATTAGCATAGAATAATTAGACTTTGGGGTATATTTTGTTCCCAGTGCATATACATAACTAGCATTAATATTAATAGCGACTTCTTTATTCACACATGAAAGGAGCCCATACCTAAAAGGACTGAGAAAAGCAAAAGCATATTTGGAGTTTAGTCTATTACCAAAGATTTCCACAGACTCCTGTAAACTGCTGTCTTCATTATATACTTCTTTCTCTTCCTAGTTTATTTCCAATGAGACAAATGTTTAGCAAATCATGGAAGAAAATCATTTGCTCAGGATTCCCACTGCAGGCAATCAAAAATGATGCATGCAAATTCTCTGGAAATTGCTCTTTGTGTCCAGATTTTGAGACCAAACTCATGTTATGGTGTCCACAGAATAAAAATTTAACAGAAAAGCTTTCCTTGTGAAATTGTATTTCTTCTGTCTGAGAAGTTATAAATCTCTGATCAATACTAACAGTGCCTGCTGCATGCCTATTTAGGGGCTCTTCATATTTCCAGAAAGCCAGAATTAATTTGTGTTATGGCAAGCACTCAAGAAGTATCTTCCCACAGCAACAAATGGGAGATTTAGGAAGATAAACTACTACAGCAGAAGGATTCACTTCATGGCAATTTGACGAGATGCCTAGACTGGCACCAGGACATAGTCAGGGAGGTGTATTCCCTCAGCATCTGGCCCATCTCACGTATCTCCTTCACCAGTACTCCCACCCAATTTGGGTGGTTCATTTCTGAGGTGGGCTGTTGGGCAGTGTCAGGCAGTGGAGTAGGGTCTCTAGTCTCTGGGGCTGTGCCAGGTTCTGGGGCAGCATTCCTAGTCTCTGAGGTGGGTGCCCAGGCAGTTATGCAAGTCAATCTCACCTTATCTCTGAAGGCTAAGTAGAGTAGGCCTATAAGCAACACTCAGTTAGTATCCAGCAGAAATCTAAACCCTTCAAAAGCTGGTGGAGTAGGCCCAAAGAACTGGTTGAATGGTTGGGAGGAAACTTCCCCTGGTGTTATTTCCTCACAGAAGGTACCATTTTTAATGTAACCCCAAAAACATGCGCTTAGTGTGTGATAGCCCTTTATCCATGTGCCCACATTCCAGATGAAGTTAAA